>KE155764.1:109911-138719 GCA_000411075.1 Sisymbrium irio | reverse complement strand
TCACTGCCGGCGGAGGTTTAACCGCCGGAGATCGCAGCATTATAACGACAATCAACATCGGCGCTTCAAGTCTCTCCTTCGTCGGCTCAACCTTCATCGTCCTCTGCTACTGCCTCTTCAAAGAACTCCGAAAGTTCTCTTTCAAACTCGTCTTCTACCTTGCTCTCTCCGTAAGTTTCCACTTCTACCTAGATCTACTTTTGTTCGAGCGTCTATTCCTGAACTGACACGTGTTTGATTTTGGATTTGCAGGATATGCTATGCAGTTTCTTCCTAATCGTTGGGTATGTTATTTGTTTACATTTAACTATCAGAGTGACTCTTTGTTGATTGAGATTTGTTCGTACACTAAAGATGAGATTTGTTACACTCTCATGTAGTGATCCTTCCAAGGGGTTTATTTGTTATGCACAAGGCTACACCACACATTTCTTCTGTGTTGCTTCCTTCTTGTGGACTACTACTATTGCTTTCACTCTTCACCGCACTGTGGTTAAACATAAGACTGATGTCGAGGATTTGGAAGCCATGTTTCACTTGTATGTCTGGGGTATGCAACAACAGAGATCACTGAGTTTGGGTTTATGTGTTCTGTTGTTTTGTACGTTCTTTCTTGGGGTTTAATGATCTGTTTTTGGTCTATTTTGTTTCAGGAACTTCCTTGGTTGTGACTGTTATTCGTTCTTTTGGTAATAACCACTCGCATTTGGGGCCGTGGTGCTGGACTCAAACTGGTCTCAAAGGAAAGGTAAGAAGATTTATTATGGGATTGCTTTAGTGTGCAACTATTGTAGAATAGTTTCAGTTCTCTATTTCTTGAACTTATGTCACCTCTTGACCCATGCAGGCTGTTCATTTCTTAACTTTCTACGCTCCTCTTTGGGGTGCCATTCTCTACAATGGGTTTACATACTTCCAAGTGATACGGATGCTAAGAAACGCTAGACGGGTATGTAGCCCCTCTTATGTATATTATCTTTTCAAAGTTGTCACATAAACATCATTTACACACTTGTCTGTGTATACTGATATGGTGATGTTAAATTTTAGATGGCTGTTGGAATGTCAGACCGAGTGGATCAGTTTGATGGTAGAGCAGAGTTAAAGGTTTGTTTTCTCCAATCTCCATATTGATAGTACCACTTCTGTAGTTTGAGACTGGCTTTGTTTCATAGTTTAAACCTTACTGCTTGTTTCCTGAAACCACAGGTGTTGAACCGATGGGGATACTATCCACTCATTCTAATAGGATCATGGGCATTCGGTACTGTCAACCGAATTCATGATTTTATCGAGCCAGGCCATAAGATCTTCTGGCTCTCAGCTCTTGACGTGGGAACAGCTGCACTAATGGTAGCAAAACCATGCAATAAGCACCAGTTTTAAAATTTCTTCACAGATCATCTTTGTTCATCCTAATTCGCTATTCTGAATGTTTTTACTTTCAGGGCTTGTTCAATTCAATAGCATATGGTTTCAACAGCTCAGTGCGCCGAGCAATCCACGAAAGACTGGAACTGTAAGTCACCCACATTCTCTTTGGTATTATGCTTTTTTATTTCCCAGAGAATCAATGAAGCTCGATTGTCCTGACCTGAAACCCTTTGTCTGCTAGGTTCTTGCCGGAACGGCTATATCGATGGCTACCGAGCAATTTAAGACCAAAGAACCACCATCTGATTACGCACCAGCAACAACAACAGCAGCGAAGCGAAATGGTCTCACTAAAGACCGAGGAGCAGCAGTGACCACTACTAACTTTTTCAACATTGTGTGTTCATGGACCGATAACAAGAAGGGCGGTGTATTATGATAATCGAATTTGGATGGGAGATTGGTAAGTTTTTGTTTGATTGATTTGACTTTTGTTTCCGTTTACGTTTTTGATTAGTACCAATATGTTCCTTCTTTCTCTCTAGTAGTTTTGGTGAAGGGACACGCGCGCAACAAACGAGACGTCAATGTAAATGAATCATTCTTTGGGAGCACGAATTTGTCAGTCATTATTATTTTTACTTGTACAACAAAACAAATCAAATTATTGAGAGGTGGTTTTGATGATTATCTGAAATTATCCAACTTGCATGGGGATGTTGAAAGAGTTGCCAAAGATCTTATCATGGCAGGTTCGTGGATATCCACTACACAGGTTTTTCTTCTCACGGAAGATTTAATCTATCAAGAAAATTCGTAGAAATTTACCGATGCTCAGGGAAGTAATCACCCAAGAATACGATCTTTCTTACAAAACAAAGTAGGACTTTTTTGTTGTAGAGAGAATATGTACTTGAGAGTTGAGACAGCTGAGCACTTCACTTAAGCCTAAAATAAAGGTGGGCGTTCATATGAGTCAGTACTATTTGCAGTCAGTATAATTCGCTTCCGTAGAGTTTCATGCTGACAATTTATTACAAAACAAGTTAATGTTTTATTTCGGCTGGTCAATTACCGTACATAATAGTAGTAACTGGTAAAACATGTACTTAGAATCTCGCCTAAACCCAATTAAATCAAATCGATCAGTGAGTTATTGACAAACAAATATAAAAGATAAACGTTAATACAAAATTCTCCTTACAGAGAAAATTAAAGAAGCCTCCAAGAAAGGTTTCCCTCTTCTACAAAATGCATTGATTAACGCAGTGAAAGTGATTACACCGGGGGCTACTTTTTCCTCTTTCTCAAACTGATAAATCAGAGGGAAAACAAAACAAACAGCCCCGATGTAGTCACTTTCAATGCATTGATCGACGCAATAAACTGGTCAATAACCAAGTTTCTTACGGTTTGATGATATAGCTTTCTCGATTGGAATGTAAAAGGCGAATCTTGAGTGAGAAGAAAAGAGATAACTGATCAATATAAATAGAGAACAAAAGAAGATAAGAAATGAGAGAGAGAGAAGAACCGGCGTACGAAAGTTAAACAAAAGAAACCCTAAACAAGGTGAAAGTCCCGGATCAAATTAATGGGCTGATATATGGGCACAAGTAGCCCAAAGTTTAGTAAAAAAAGTCTTAACGATGAGCTGGTTTTTGTTTCGATTACAGTTTTAACATATTTTTTTTTTGGTTTTAGCAAGTAATTAAATATAAACAGATTTCATGGTTAAATTAATCAAAAATCAATATTCATTCATTGCAGCTTGTTGAAAGTTGGAACGAAGGTGTGAAGGTATATTCTGCAGAGAAACGTAGTTTATAGTCAATTAGTCCTTATGAAAACCATATCTTTACCAACACCATAATCATGAAATTGTGGAGAACTGATGAAAGATATCAATGATTTTAGTTAGAGTCCCAGACTTTTGCTAGCCATATAAGAGAACGCTAAAAAGATATAACCATCGCATTGTAACTTTTTGCTAATTAATTTAAGGTTGAATTATAGGTGAATATACATTCTCTTCTATTTAAGAATATATTCTACGCATCTTTCCATTTTACTCATTCACAAATAATTTTTAACTTAAACAAATAAATTTAAAATTAATAAAAAATATAACCTAATATATATATACATATATATATGATAAATATTTAACCAAATTTATATATTAAATTCGAATATATCTTCAAAGATATTCTCTCCACTAAAAACATTATATATACATGGACCAAACTTATTATTAGACTCTATATATGCAAACAAATAGAACTTAGTCTACATATATATTACTATTATCCATATAATATTATTTTTAACCTTTTATGTTCATATTTATTTATATTCAATTTGTTTACGTTCATTATTATTCTACTTTTAACACTTATCAATGATTTAGAGTTTGATTTTGATAACTTCCATAAAACATATTAATAGATTAGTTAACCCAATTAGACTGTTATACAGTCTCACACTTATCAAAATCTCATATTAGTTTATTAAAAAAACAAAACTAAACCCTATATCCTAAACTTTGATATCTCTTCATATTAGTGAACTCAAAAAGATGCATGTACAGTCTTCTATGCCTTATTCATTATTGTTGTAACACATTCATATACAGTAAAGATGATGGATAAATGGTTAATAACCATTGAAACATAATGCACAATATAAATAAAGAGTACTTAGGCTACAAATATTATTATTTATATAATACAATATTTAACTGGTTATGATCATATTTTTCTGTATTAGAAAACTATACGTGCATCCGTTTGGGTTCACTATTATTTTACTTTTAACACTTATTAATGAACTAAGATTTATTTTTGCTGATTTTCATAAAAAAACATTAACAATATCACTAAAACATATTAGTAGACTGGTTAGTCCAATTGGACTGTTTTGTAGTCTCATAATTGTCAAAATCTCATATTAGTTTATTAAAACATAAACCCAAGATCATAAACTTTGATGGATTAACCAATCAAACTCCTTTTCTCTCTCATCAAGCTCTCCCTTCTCTCATCTAAAACTCATTTTTAGATCTGTTTTCCAATCGATGCAGGTGGGCTTCCATAGCCACAACATTGTTCAGATTCGTTTCATTTAGTTTTTTTTACTTCTTTTTCTTTTTTAGTGCAGTTCGTGGTTGGCTTAACCTTTTATTTTTGGTTCGAATTTAGATCTAGATTTAAGAATTGCAGCTGGAGGTTTTGTGCTTGGTGTGGTCTCTTTGTCCTTGTCATACCACATAATATGTTTTGTGATTTGGTTTCACAGAAGCTTTGGTTTCTGATGTGTAATCCATGGTCTAAGGTCTCTTCCTCGTCTTAGCCTTGCCTTTTCTCGGTGGTTTTTTGGTTGTTTCATTTGGTTGCTTCTGGTGGTGGTTCTGTCGTCATAGGTTGGATTTCCTTCCTTGAATTTTAGCAACGAGTTATCCTGTCTTTTGGCAGTGTTTTTTTCTGGCTTAATTCAGTGGAATTGGAGTCTTGGTTCCCTTCAAACCTCTTGTCGTTGGAAGTTGCAAGTTAAAAACAGTGTATGTCCTCTTCTTTCTGGGTTGGTCTTCAATCGGTTCTCCTCGTGCTCCTCTTGGAGGAATATAATGGGTGCCGTTTAGTGTCGCAACCTCAATAATTTATACTCGGGAGATATATGTCTGTATACTCATTTCTTTCTCGGTGGTTTTCATCCTATGGAGTGGTGTTTTTTGATCTAGATTTGTTATCTGTTGAATTTTAGGTTTGTCTGTTTTATGTTGCTTTCGAGAATGTCTTATAAATCCATTGGCTTTTATTTATAGTTCATAAGTATCCCTTTGTTAGGGCGTCTGTCTCTGTGTAAAATTGTTTCCACCGGCTTAAAATCTCAAAAATGCATTCCACCCCTGTATCCTTCAAGTTAAATCTAATATACTAGTGTTAAAAAAAATCATAAATTTTGATATCTCCCCATATTAGTGAATCGAAAGGGATGCATACACAGTCTTATATGCATTACTCATTATTATTGTAACCCGTTCATATATAGTAACAATGATGGATAAGTGATTATTAACCATTAAAACATAATGCACAATATAAACAAAGAGTACTTAGGCTACAAAAAATGTCTATGATCATATTTATCTGTATTAGAAGACTGTATGTGTATCCGTTTGGGCTCACTATTATTATATTTTTAACACTCATCAATAACCTAGGATTATGCCAAAAATGAATTTAGTTGATTTTCATAAAAATGAATCCTAAAAATATCACTAAAACATATTAGTAGACTGGTTAACCCAGTTGAACTTTTTTATAATCTCACACTTGTCAAAATTTCATATTAGTTTATTAAAACAACGAAACTAAACCCTATAGTTTAAACTTTGATATCTCCCCATATTAGTGAACCCAATGGGATGCATGTACTCCCCTATGTATTATTCATTGGTATTGTAACCAATTCATATATAATAATGATGATGGATAAGTGGTTATTAACCATTAAAACATAATGCATAATATAAATAAAGAGCATGTAGACTACAAATATTATTATCCATATAATCCAGTATTTAACCGGCTATGATCATATTTATTTTACTAGAAGACTGTACGTGCATCCGTTTGGGTTAACTATCATTTTACTTTTAACACTCATCAATGACCTAGTGTTTATTTTTGTTGATTTTCATAAGACTATATCCTAAAAAATATCACTAAAACATATTAGTAGACTAGCTAACAATATTGAACTGTTTTATAGTCTCACTTGTCAAAATCTCATATTAGTTTATTAAAGCAACAAAACTAAACTCTACATCTTTTTTTTTTCTTTTTCAACAAATACAACATATTAATACAAAAATAATTTAGAAAAATTTCTTGATCCAGCTCGGTAGTACCAAACCAGTATGAAACGCTTATGACAAAACTAAACTCTACATCTTAAACTTTGATATCTCCCTATATTAGTAAACCCAAGAGGGTACATGAACAGTATTCAGTATTCTATGCACTATAAATTATTGCTGTAATATATTCTTACATAGTAAAAATAATGAATCAAGTGGTTATTATCCATAAAAAACATCAATGCACATTGTAGACAGATAGTACTAATATACATAAAGTATTATCCATCTTATATAATTTTTAACTGTTCAATGTTAACCAATTAGATAAGAAATTTTTTATCTTTACAATCTAAAATACAATGAGTTGATAAACTTAAAAAATTGCTTGACACACCACCAAATATATCAATATATAGAGGATAACAAACTGCTTAGTCGGTAACATTACCCTTGTTATGTCATCTGTGAACATCAAAGTGCAGAAGTTATGATCCTTGTTTGTCCTCCTTATTTCTAGACCACATAATTTCCCACCCACTTATGTAATTGGTTTTCACCAAGTTCCCAAATAATACACTAAACATGTACCTACAAAAACATAATCATTTAATATATATATATATATATATATCACCACTCAACATATATTAATGGGCTTCTTTGCTGAATATACCCAATTCATAATCAAATTTGCAATCTACCACTGATGTGACATTATCCTAAAATACTATTGCTGCAGGTGAAATGAAATTTCATTAGTAACCTTTTAACATTGTTTTCTCTTATTTATTTCTCTTCTATTTCCATTTTTGTCGTTTCTTTATTTTCTTCCTCTTCTTTCATTTCCTGTATATATTCAGACTCTGTCTCCTCCATCTTTCTTCTTCTCCAAATTGATTTCTCAAATCACAGCTTTTAAACTTCATGTTTTCTTTTTTAACCACTACATATATGGTAACCTCTGTCTTTCTCCCTTATGATTCGTCTCTCTTTCCCTCTTTCTACTACTAACTCATTAACTTTATCTCGTAGATGAGGCTATCACTGTGTTATAGATCCAACAATGATTGTGATCTAGATCTGGTCACTGTATCTGGTAGAAGTATTGCTATCTCATTCAGAAGTACATCGCCAATTCATGAGTTAACATGCTAAATTATTTTGAAATGAGATAAAATATACATTACCAAGGTAAATTATTTATCGTACTAGGTAAATAACATGTTATCAGTATAAATTTTTTTAAGTTATTAGCTATTTGTTTTATATAAATTTTTAGTTAACGCAACAACAAAAATAGTATCCGTTAACTTTATATTTTCACAAATAAATGAACCCAAATTACCGATAAAACTATTAATAGCATTCTATTACGGCGATACAATTTTCAAAAAATACGATGGGTGTTAATTATTAACATATAACCTTTTACTTAACACGATAAAAAAGTTGGTGTCAGTTAACTAGTAACCTTTAACTTTTATAGTATCCGTTAACTTAATTATTAATTAGTTCACTCTAAAATTTATACTCTAACTCTTTATCTTTAACTCTTTATTGTACCTATTAACTCAATTAGTAACTAATTAACTCTTAAAATAAGCGTTTCAATTCACTTAACCAGATATTTTTAATGCTCGTCAATATGGTTTGATTAAATGTAAACAATTTTGTTCTGTCCAAGTGAACCCAATCTGGGAGTAGTTTTACATTGCGAAGCCCCAAAAAAGTTAATGACCGGATCTTCAGAATGTTTAGAGTAAAGAAGATGAGAAGATTGAAGTAGAGAGAAGGAGAAAAGAAAAGAGAGAAGACGAAGATGTTGAAGAGACAAAATAAGAAAATAAGGAGAGAGAAAATGGTAGAAAAGGATTAAAGAAAATTGAAAAGTGTTTGTAATAGTGAATGGGTAGTTTGCAAATTATGTTTTATTATGGGTATATAGGTACTAATTACTCTATATTAATAGCTGGGCTAATATATATGGTAGCCGGCTATTTTCACCTGGCTTATTAAAGTGAAAATTTTCATTTTTGACCATAACATATAAGCTAACTATCTTATTATTTGCTTAATACATTTTTTCACACTTGTGATTGGTAATTAGACTTTATGTTGGAGACCCAAAAAATGCTGAAATGAAAAGGAACTGGAAACTTAATCATACAAAAAATAAGAAAAGAGGAATCAAACAAAAAGTGAAGTTACACATACATCAATTATAAATTTTAAAGATGAAAGAGGGAAATAATTAACATTTATTGGTGAAAAACTCGTTGACTTCATTTCACACCGTAGGTTAGAAGAAGTATTAGTTAAAAACCATATAAATAAAAAGATGATAGAAACACAGAGAGATGCAAGAAATAAAGAGTAAAGAGAAAGAAAGAGATGAAGCATAAACAAGGTTTATGCATACATAGTGTGTATATATATATATGAATGAATAAGTGAATATTCTGAAAGATCTGTTTCTGACATAAAATATACATATATATGCACATAATTATACAGGCGGCTATAGTAGTATATATATATATGAATGAATAAGTGAAAATTCTGAAAGATCTGTTTCTGACATAAAATATACATATATATGCACATAATTATACAGGCGGCTATAGTAGTAGTATGGGTAATATCGCATTAAATAATTATGCACAGTGATTTAGGGTACTCTCCTAAATAAGCAATTGTTGGTGCATAAGGAGTGTAAATAACTCTTATTACATAAAAACTAAAAAAAAAATGATTAACAAGAATTTACGATGAAAATACATAAATATATAAATGGTATGGATAAAATTTAACAAAAATAAACACATATTTAAACCGATTTTTATCCAACTTTTGCTTCGATCTAATGTTCACGAAATGATCTTTCTCACAGTTCATATCCTTTCTAATCGACCCTTATCACATTATATATATATTATTGCATATCATATATATAAAACACAAACATGCACACAAATATTATATTTCATTATAATTTATTTATTTTACATTAGCACGTACATGTTTATAACATGTAACGTTAAAAACACATCTCATTTGAGTTCAGTTACATTTTTCAGATCATATATTACACAAATTTTACATTAGTATTACACATTAGAACTTCTTCAGTCGAGTAATTAAGCTGCAATGGCGCTTTTTAGAGTTTTCGCTAGTGGAACATTTTCCTCATCATTGTTCTTCATCAAATTACCACATCCGCCGTTCTTCTCAGCAGCCACCACAAAAAAGCTTGCCTTGTTCTTTCCAGCCTCCACTTTAAAGCATTTTGCACTGTTCTTCCCAGCCACATTTTTCTTCTCAGCTACAGCAAGACACATTGCACTTTTCTTCTCAGCCTCCACAACAAATGACATTGATTTATTCTTCTCAGAAACCTCAATACGACATTTAGCACCTGCATTGTGCTTCTCTTTCGTCACCATAACTGGAATCAGTGGAGTTGTATGCCCAGCAACCTCAGCACGACATTTAGAACCTGCATTATTTTTTTCCGTCGCCACCATAACTGGAGTCGTATCCATAGCAGCCACAGCACGACATTTAGCACCATAATTGCTCCTTTCAGCTATAGAAAGGCACATTATAGTTTTATTCTTAGGCTCTAGAGCAAAGGACCTTGCATTATTATTCTCATAAGCTTTAGCACCACATTTAGCACCTGAATTGCACTTCTCAGTCGCCACCACAACTGGAGTCTGTGCAGTAGTATCCACAACAACTTCAGCACGACATTTAACACCTGCATTGCGCTTCTCTTTCGTCACTATAACTGGAATCTCTGGATTTGTATCCATAGCAACCTTAGCACGACATTTAGAACCTGCATTATTCTTCTCCTTCGCCACCATAATTGGAGTCGTATCCATAGCAGACGAAACACGACATTTAGCACCAGAATTTCTCTTTTCAGCTACAGAAAGCCACATTACAGTTTTCTTCTCAGCTTCTAGAGCAAAAGACCTTGCACTATTCTTCTCAGTAGTCGTAGCACGACATTTAGCACCTGCATTGCGCTTCTCAGTCGCCACCACAACTGGAGTATGTGCAGTAGTATCCACAACAACTTCAGAACGACATTTAACACCTGCATTGCGCTTCTCTTTCGTCACTATAACTGGAATCTCTGGATTTGTATCCATAGCAACCTTAGCACGACATTTAGAACCTGCATTATTCTTCTCCGTCGCCACCATAATTGGAGTCGTATCCATAGCAGACGAAACACGACATTTAGCACCAGAATTTCTCTTTTCAGCTACAGAAAGGCACATTACAATTTTCTTCTCAGCTTCTAGAGCAAAAGACCTTGCACTATTCTTCTCAGTAGTCGTAGCACGACATTTAGCACATGCATTGTGCTTCTCAGTAGCCACCACAACTGGAGTATGTGCAGTCGTATCCACAACAACTTCAGCACGACATTTAACACCTGCATTACGCTTCTCATTCGTCACCATAACTGGAATTTGTGGATTTGTATCCATAGCAACCTCAGCACGACATTTAGAACCTGCACTATTCTTCTCTGTCGCCACCTTAACTGGAGTCGTATCCATAGCAGACCCAGCACGACATTTAGCACCATAATTTCTCTTTTCAGCTGTAGAAAGACACATTACAGTTTTCTTCTCAGCCTCTAGAGCAAAAGGCCTTGCACTATTCTTCTCTGAATCCGTAGCACGACATTTAGCACCTGTATTTCGCTTCTCAGTCGCCACCAAAACTGGAGTCTGTGCAGTCGTATCCACAACAACCTTAGCACGACATTTAGCACATGTATTTTGCTTCTCTTTTGCCACCATAACTGGAATCTGTGGAGTTGTATCAACAGCAAATTCAGCACGACATTTAGCACCAGAAAATCTCTTTTCAGCTCTAGAAAGGCACATTACAGTTTTCTTCTCAGCCTCAAGAGCAAAAGACCTTTCACTATTCTTCTCAGAAGCCGTAGCACGACATTTAGCACCTGCATTGCGCTTATCAGTCGCCACCACAACTGGAGTATGTGCAGCTGTATCCACAACAACCTCTACACGACATTTAGCACATGCATTACGCTTCTCAATCGCCATCACAACTGGAGTTTGTGGACTCGTATCTAGAGTAACCTTAGAACGGCATTTAGCACCAACATTGCTCTTCTCAGCCGCAGAAAGGCACATTGCACGTTTATTCTCAGCCTCTATAGCAAAGCACCTTGCACTGTTCTTGTCAGCAGCTTCAGCACGGCATTTAGATCCTGCATTGTTCTTCTCCACCGTCACCATAACTAGAGTATGTGGATTTGCATCCACAACATCCTCAGCACGACATTTAGTACCCACATTTCTCTTCTCATCCATAGAAAGGCGCATTGCAGTTTTCTTCTCAGCCTCCATAGCAAAGCATCTTGCATTGTTCTTCTCAGCAGCCTCAGCACGGCATTTAACACATGCATTGTTCTTCTCAGTCGCCACCATAACTGGACTCTGTGGAGTCATATCCACAGCAGCCACAACACGACATTTAGCACCTGTATTGCTCTTCTCAGCCATAGAAAGGCACATTGCACTTTTTTTCTCAGTTTCCACGACAAAGGACCTTGCAATATTCTTCTCAGCAGCCTCAGCACGACATTTAGTACTTGCACTACTCTTCTCTTTCGCCACCATAAATAGAGTCTGTGAAGTTGTATCCACACTGGCTTTCCAATATCTTTGACCAAATGTTTCTTCCCATTGAGCAGTAGTTTCATAGAAAACATTATCGAGCTTCTGACCTTCACTTGTGTCAGAGTCAGTATCATCATGCTGTAAGATGTTACCAAATATCTTCTCCATATCTTTGTAGTAAGATGAGGGGTTTAGCTGATGTGTATGCCAGATTAGATCAATATCGTAAGTCGGAACACTGTTTAGTTTGACCGAATTTTCTTGGTTTTGCTTGATTAAGTAGAGAAATGCTTTGTATCTACCAACAGCTTCTTCCATAACAATGTCATTGTCCACATTGGCTCTTGAAACCTGTTGCAAAGATATAACTACAAATCAATTGTAAACCTTGTAACACACGCACACACTATATGTATTGAAAGCATTGAATAAAATCCCAAATATTTAAGAGTAGATAAATTTTTAAAAATGAAAGTGTGTATCCTTAAATACTCAAATCCATATAAATCATGTAAGAAAATTTTCAAATTTCAAAATTAACTTCAAATTAATTTATTTATTATTACCTCATAATAAAATGAGCTTTATTTATTATTACCTCTTCACAGCTGAAACAAGATCATAGGTTGTACATTTCTCAAGAGGTAAAATATCCTTTGGCTCTAAGATTGTATTATCCAAAACGAGATCATAAGCCTCCATGGGATACAATCTTTTCCATAAATTCTCAGTCTGTAATTTACAGTTTCCATTTGTTGAAGATACGATGCCAGAGTTGTCAAGAACTCTTCCGTATAATTGCTCACAGTCAGACTTGTATCTCAACTGGATGATTAACAAAATAATGAGTTATATATGCAACATACATTTTAACTTCCAACTGTTCACTAATCTGCTACCATACGTGTCAGATCTGGAGTTAGAATTAAGTACTATACATTTGCTTATGTAAACTATAAGACAAGATATGTATTATTTAGATTTACCGGATTAAGCCTGTGGCAATGCCAAACCCATTCACAATCAAAAGGAGGGACTAGTTGTCCTTCACAGATTGAGGAAGAGTCTGAATATTTGGCTAGCAAAGGAAGCCAATAAGCATTGTATCTGAAAAAAATATCACAAAATCACGCATTTGAAAATTTTGTAAAAAAAAAAACTTAATTTAGATATGAATAATATATATATATATATATATATATACATGGCTCAGTTAGCTCCTTAGGTTAGATTTACTGTATATGTGAAAATGTCTTTCATCAATTTAAAATTTGGTATTTAGAAAGAAATGTGAGGTTATATTACAAATATAGAATATATATGTCAATTATTATAAGAAAAAATCGCATAAAAACTTTTAAAATGGCACCTATTAACACTTTAAACCTTGAGAATATTTTAGTAATAAAATAAACCTCCAAACTATAACTATTAGCATATTAAACCTCCAAATTGACTTTTAAATTTCATGCCGTCAAAATTATTAACAGAACTGTTCATTCCGTTATATTTCGATGACGAGACAATTTAAGAAAAATTGAATTATTATTTGTTATAATAAAGTTTAGAGATATAAAAACATTAAAATATCAAAAAAATCATAATTAAGAAATATATTTAAAAAATAAATTTTAACCAAAAATAAATTTTTAATTGTTATTTACTGTTTAACACAACTAAAATCATCTAAAACTGATATTTAAAAAATAAAATAAAAAGTGAATCAATTTTTTTGTATATTTGAAGTCTAAAGGTAAATGACATATTTACTTGTTATATTTTTCCTTTGATAGGTCAAAATTAAAGAAGAAATATAACAAGTAAATATTTGATTTACCTTTAGACTTCAAATATGCAAAAAAAATCACTTATAATTTTCTTTGCTCTTTTTAAAAAAAAAAAAAGATTATGCTTTAACCCTAGATTGTATGTTTTTAGAATGATTAAATTAAGGAAATGTTTTTATTGTGTGACGCAAACCGAGTTGGTGAGATCGTTTAGTTACCTATAGATAGCTTTTTCGAGTGCAGGACCATCGTAGAGCCACCGGCTCTGATCAACAACTCTAAGGAAATGCAAATGTTGCTTGGCTGCAGCAAATAAGTCAATGCTTATCTCTATCTTCTGCGCTTCAAACCACTCCAATTCTTGCACCATTTCGTTCTCCATTACTTTCGATTTCGAAAACTTCACCTACAATAGTATGAATAAGAATAATTCAAACTACAACCTCTAATAGAATGAGAAAAAGATGGTTGATGGCTTAATGAGATTTTTTTTATCCTGAAACAGAAAACTCAAACTTTTGATTTTAAAATCTTGAAAAAAAAAAAATTTGACAAGTATAAACCAGAGGAATTCAAGTTATACCTCAAGGGAATTTGGTTTTGAAGAAGAAGTTGGTTCGAGTTTTAGAAGAAGGCTTCAAATGCTGCTGCTATATATAACGGTTTCTACTTCTATACAACAACACAAAGAAGTTGCTTTCTTCTATTTGCCACTTGTCCTACATTAATTAGCTAAGTGTTTGTTGGTTTTATTTGCATGATGGCTGTTTTCATTGGTATCATTTAATAACAGAGTGTATAGTAATAATTAAAAATATGAAAAATAATAAAATATAAAAATCGAAAATATAAATGAAAAATTATAATAATTATACTTTTCCTATAATCGGTAAAAAATTTCGACCACTCTCTATTTGTTTAGCATTTTAACCAGTATAATTTATTATTTTCTTTTGATTAGTAATTATTGAGCGACTGCGGTAACTTATTTTTAAAATTAATTTCAGCTAATAATGTATACAACTAATGTACATAATATATACCACTAACTTAAGAGTATGCCCATTACAGTAGTAGCTGAGTAACTATCTCATAATTAAAAATAAATCAGAAAAAATTAAAATAAGAGAGAGAGAGTCAATAACTTCTCATTTGAGAAGTTTTGAGAATTTACCAGAACCCCAAAATACTACATATTCATTTATTATTAGTTCAAATTTTAGAACCTCTTAAATTTAATTATATATTTATAATTGTATTAAAATATTTATTTTTTCAAAACCTTAAGGTTCTGAATTAATGATGTTGCTTAACACTACAAAAAACGGCTCTTATCGTCACTTTTTCCTAGGTTTACATCACTTAAAAACAGACATTGAAAACAAAGCATCAGTTACAAAACAGACTAAGTTAAAAAAACATACTACATAATATCTTCAAAGCATCAGTTACAAAACCGAGTAATCATGGGCCACACATAAATCATTTGGCTTTTACTTAACTAAAGAAATGAACGTTAAACGTTAAGTTAAAACTAACGTCAAATTTAGCGGTTCGTCTATAGTTAAAACCGACGAGTGGGGAAAGAGCCACATGCTAATGAGTACATACTTTTAATTTTCATTGGCTGTGTTACAGATTTTCTGGCTCAAATGGCAAAAGTATCGTTTGCTTCGTTTAAAGTAAGATAGAGGTTTAGTGTGGGAGAAGTACATACGTCGTTTTTTTTTTAAACACCATTCATCTTTTTATATTTTTCTATTATATTGAACAAGAAATTGTATACAATCCATTTTTGTATTTCTCTGTAAAAAATAAAAACAACATGTATTAAATCTCCACCATATTTTGAATTGTTCACTTATTGTTACCGTTCACGATTTTAAAAATATTTAACTTTGAAAAGTATTTTTCTTTTCTTCTATAAACTACTATACTTTTTATTTTGTATGCATCACTTTACAAATACAATCACAAACATTTTTCTTACCGAACTTCTCTTATTCTTATCTCTCTCTCTCTTTTTGATAATGTAATTTGTGTTAACATTTATTTACAATATAGATAATATGTTAGTAGTTGTAAAATATGATATTTTTTATTAAAAATTTTCAAAAATATTTAAATAGTATACTCATAAATATAGTTAAAATTTAATTTTCCAAGATTTATATTTATAAATTCATATAAAATTTATTATAAATATAAACATTCAATTAAATTATTAATATAAATCTATAAGTATAGTTTAGTTTACATTATATATATACTATACAGATATAATTTTTTATCTTAAAAAATTTAAAATATTTTTTGCTAAATTATTATTTATAAATTGATGTACTTGTCCATTATAATTATTTTATAATTATATTCATATAGATTATTTTTTCAAAATAGTTAAATAATTTATTCATTAAAAATATCACTTATAAGTTTATAGGTTTTTACTATACATCACTTATACATATATATATAATGCATATATATAATGCATATCATATATGTGAAACACAAACATGCGCATAAATATTACATTTCATTATAACTTATTTATTTTACATTATCACGTACATGTTTATAACATGCAACGTTAAAAATATCTTCCATTTTGGTTCCACTACATTTTTCAGATCATTATAATACACAAATTCTACATTAATATTACATATTAGAAATTTTTCAGTCGAGTAATTAAGCTGCAATGGCGGTTTCTAAAGCTTCTGCTAATGGAGTATTTTCCCCATTACTGTTTTTCATCCAATTACCATATCCATTGTTCTTCTCCATAGCCACTGCAAAACACCTTGCCTTGTTCTTCACATCCACTAGTGCTCTCCTTCCACTGTTCTTCTCAACTGCTGCAAAGCACCTTGCACTATTCTTCACATCTGCATTATTCTTCTCAGCCATCACCGCGTAGCACATTGCACTATTTTTTCTAGCCTCCAGAGTAGAGTACCTTGCACTGTTCTTTTCATCCTCCACAGCAAAACACCTTGCTCTGTTCTTTCCAGTCTCTACAGCAAAGTACCTTGCACTGTTCTTCCCAGTCTCTACAGCAAAGCACCTTGCACTGTTCTTCTTTACCCCACCATGACACCATGCACTTTTTTTTTCGGCCACTGGAAAACACCTTGTCTTGTTCTTCTCAGCTTCCACTGCAAAGCATCTTGACTTGTTCTTTCCAACCTCCACTGCAAAGCACCTTGCACTGTTCTTCCCAGTCTCCACAACAAAGCACCTTGCACTGTTCTTCTCAATCACAGCAAGGCACATTGCATTTTTCTTTTCAGCCACAGCAAGGCACATTGCACTTTTATTTTCAGCCCCCACAGCGAAACACCTTGCCTTGTTTTTCCCAGGCACTGCAAGGCACATTGCACCTTTCTTCTCAGTCTCTACAACAAAGCACCTTACATGGTTCTTCTCAGCAGCCTCATCACGACATCTAGCACTTGTATTGCTGTTCTCAGTCGCCACATTGTCCACCACAACTGGAGTCTGTGGATTCGTATCCACACTAGCTTTCCAATATCTGTGACCAAATGTTTCTTCCCATTGAGCAGTAGTTTTGGAGAAAAAAGTGTTGAGCTTCGTACCTTCACTTGTGTCAGAGTCAGAATCATCATGATGTAAGATGTTACCAAATATATTTTCCATATCCTTGTAGTAAGAGGAAGGGTTTAGCTGATGTGTATGCCATATTAGATCAATATCGTAAGTTGGAACACTGATTAGTTGGACCGACTTTTCTTGGTTTAGCTTGGTTAAGTGGAGAAATGCTTTATATCTACCAACAGCTTCTTCCATAACAATGTCACTGTCCACATTGGTTCTTGAAACCTGTAGCAAAGATATACCAAAAAAATCGATTAAAAACCTTGTAACACAGGCTGACAGGCACACAAACAGATTATATATATTGAATGCATTGAAATAAAATCCAAAATATTTCAGCTGTAGATAATTTTTTTTAAAATGTAAACATATTTCACAAAATACTCAAAATCCATATAAATCATGTAAAAAAATATTCAAATTTTAAAATTAACTTTAAGTCAAGCTCTTTATTATTACCTCATAATAGAATGTGCTTTGTCTCTTGGCAGCTGAAACAAGATCATAGGTTGTATATTTCTCATGAGGGAAAATATCATTTGGCTCTGAGATTGCCTCATCCAAAACAAGGTCATAAGCCTCCATCGGATACAACCTTTTCCATAAATTCTCAGTCTGTAATTTGCAGCCTCCATTTGTTGAAGATACAATGCCAGAGTTGTCCAGAACTCTTCCATATAATTGCTCACAGTCAGACTTGTACCTCAACTGGATGATTAACAAAATAATGAGTTATATATGAAACATATATTTTAGCTTCCACTGTTCGAATTCAATACTATAGATTTAAATATGTAAATTTTATGCAAAGATATATACTATTTAAGATTTACCGGATTAAGCCTGTGACAATGCCAAACCCATTCACAGTCGAAAGGAGGGACTAGTGGTCCTTCACAGATTAGAGAAGACTCGGAATATTTGGCTAGCAAAGGAAGCCAGTAAGCATTATATCTGGAAAAAGAATTCACTCATTTGAGAATTTTGTTAAAGAAAAAAAAATCTAACTTAGATTCATAAGTCTAAATGGTTATATATATATATATATTCGAGCTGGTTCAGTTAGCTCTTTAAATTAGCTTTACTCTATAAGTGAAAATATCGTTCATCAATTTAAAGTCTTGTATTTCCTCTATTTTTTAATATATTTTTAAGGTTTATGCATACAAACTAAAAAATCATTTAATTTTTTATTTTTTCTCAAGTAATACATTATTTATCACTTTTTTCTAAAATAGTTCAACCATAAAAATAGACTACAAAATACAAATAGTCATATACATAAAGTTAATAAATTTTGTAATGAAAACTAAAAGAAAATAGACTGCATTATAATTTTTTTTCTCTAAAACATCATTTAAAATAAAACAGAAGGAGGTTTTTTTAAAAAGTAACTTGTTGCCTACTTTAACCCTACTTTGTATTATTTTCACAAAAATTAAATAAAATGAATGTATTTAATGATAATTGTATTCACAACCGAGTTTGTGAGATTGGTTAATTACCTGTAGATGGCTCTTTCAAGTGCAGCACCATCGTAGAGCCACCGGTTCCGATCAATAACTCCGAGGAACTGAAAATGTTGCTTGGCTGCAGCAAATAGGTCAATGCTTATCTCTATCTTTTGCGCTTCAAGCCACTTCAATTCTTGCACCATTTCTTTCTCCATTATTTCACCTACAATAGTATGAACACGAAGAATTAAACAACAACTTCTAATATAATGACCAAAAATTTGCTGATGGTTTAATGAGATTTTTTACTCTAAAAAAAAAACTCCAAACTTTTGATCTCATATTCTTGAAGAAAAACACGTTTGACAAGTATAAAAAAAAGAAGAATTCAAACTGTACCTCAGAAGATTTTTGCTCTGATGAAGAAGTTGATTCTAGTTTGATAAGAGAGCTTCAAGTGCTGCTATATATAGTGGTTTCTATTTCTATACAACAACATGAAGAGGAGTTACTTTCTTCTGTTTGCCACTTGTCTTACATTAGTCAAATATTTGTTTGGTTGTACCGTTGTACTTGCATGATAGGTATTTTTCTTTCATTATAAAATAATAGAGTGGAAAGTAAAATAAAAAAATGAAAGGAATAAAATACAAAAATCAATAATATAAATGAAAAAGTAGCCGAATTTTTTATCACTCTCCTAAAATCTGGAAATATTTTTGATTACTCTTCTAATGGTTTAGTATTTTTCTACCAGTATAATCTATTATTTTCTTTTGATTTGTATTTTTCGAGCAATCGCGGCAACTAATTATTGTAACACTTATTTCTCAACTAATCATGTACACTACTAGTGTAAAAACGGATTTTAACGTCACTTCTTCCTAGGTTGACATCACTTAAAAACTGACATTGAAAACAAAACATCAGTTACAAAACCGACTAAGTTGAGAAACATACATAATATTTTCAAAGCGTCAGTTACAAAACCGAGTCATCATTGGCCAAACGTGATTCATTTGGCTTTTATTTAAAAAATGAACGTTTTGAAACTAACGTCAAATTCTAGTGGTTCTTAGTTTTTCTGATGATGGTTAAAACTTAATAAAGACAATTAGATTTATAAAACCGACTGAGTTGAAAACAAAACATCAGTTACAAAACCGACTAAGTTGAGAAACATACATAATATTTTCAAAGCGTCAGTTGCTAAACCGAGTCATTGGCCAAACGTAATTCATTTGGCTTTTACTTAGAAAATGAACGTTTTGAAACTAACGTCAAATTCTAGTGGTTCTTAGTTTTTCTGATGATGGTTAAAACTTAATAAAGACAATTAGATATACAACTGACGTTTGGGGCAAATGTCAGCTAATGAGTAAATATTTTAATTTTCATTGGCTGTGTTAAAGATTCTCTAGCTCAGATGGCGCAAAAGTGTTATCTGCCCCATTTAGTTTAAGATTGAATTCCATGTATATGTGAGATATCAAACAACATTCTATATTAAAAATTTAGATAAAAGTATATAATATTAAAGAAATATTTAGCTCTAATTAAGATTTTTTTTTGGAAAAATATCCAAAATTAAATCTATACGGGTTTATTTCTAAAATTTCAAAATAGAACAATATCATATTAATCAGAAAATAGAGAATTAGATATGAGTTTTTATATTTCCAACAATATACTCTTTCTTGCTTTCAAATTAAATATTCTTTTTTTTTTTTTACTGTATGTTTTAAGTAGACAAAATCTCAAATGTCCTGGACAAAAAATCTTTTATATCCCTCATTAATCTCTATGTCCCTTTTCATATGTAATATCAGTTTTGTCCCTCATTAAATGAATAAAAAATCCGAAGTTCAATTGGGTGGAGCGGATCTTGCCGGATCCAGATCCATTTCACTTTTTTGTTTTGTTCACAAGTTCGTATGAAAATAAATGTGCATGTTTTTTAATTCACCTAATTTCAAGGAATATAAATCTTACCTAACTACAAGATGTTATATATATAAGATATCTCAATCTTTTTATTTTGTGTATGTTCTCTATATTTTATATGTTCTCTACAATTTAATTGAAGATAAACAAGTAAGATTTTCTCTTTTTATAATTTTTTGTTATTATAATACTTAATTTATATTACCATAATAATTAATAATGATTATTGATTCAATAGTCTACATAAAATAAGAGTATAAAGTTAGTATTAAGAATAAAATTAGTTTTATAATTAGTAAGTAATTTTGTTACTTATTATTAATAGAATACTTGTTAATCTGTGTAATTAAAAATTATACCATCAATAATTTTGAGATTAAGAAAAATATATTTAATTTTTGAATACTCTTAAAACTTACATATAAAATTTTTTAAAAAAAAATATTTATATTCCATATCATTGAAATTTTGTAATATAATTGTATTTTAAGAATAATTTATTTCAGATATATGAAAATTTAGAAGATATACACATGTGCATGTATCTTTATTATCATTAGTCTAATTTTTTTTAGTAGTTGTCAATATACAATTATTAAATTATTTTTACATGTTTTCTCCATTTTTACTGAAGATAAACAAGCAATATTTTTTATAAATTTCTATTATAATTATTAATTTATATTTCCATAACTATTAATAAGGATTCTTGATTAAATATGCTCCATAAAATTATTTTTAATTTATATCAAGACATTGGTTAGGAGTATAAAGTTAGTATTATGAATAAAATTAGTTCTTAATTTTTCAATAAATTTATTATTTATTACTAAACTAATACTTGTTAATCTGTGTCACTAAAAATTATGCCATCAATAATTTTGAGATTAAGAAAATATATTTAATTTTCGAACAATCTTAAAATTTATCATATAAAATTTTAAGAAAAATATTTATATTGCATATGATTGAAATTTTGTAAAATAGTTATATTTTAAGAATAATTTATTTTACATATAAGAAAATTTAGGAGATATACACATTTGCAGTATCTTTATTATCATTGCTCTTTTTTTGTAGTTAGCTGTCAATATACAACTCCTAAATTATATTGTTTTTTAGTCAAAGTAAATAGTAGATCGGAGAATGGAAAAATAAATTAAAGTGAAGAAAATTTATGTATTCAGTTAAAATGTTGCTATTAGAAATAGTTTACTTTTAATGCTAAATATGGGGTTAATAATTAAGAACTTCATATTCATATGTACTATCACGATTAATATTGAAATTATATGATTTTTAAAAGTTGACAAAGACTAAAATAATGGTTTTGAATAATGAGTGAGATTATAATTTGGAAAAGGTTTTGTAAAATTTTAAAAAAATATTTTTACAAACTTTATATAACTAATATAACTATTCTAATAACTTGAAATAGCTTAAAATAATATAATTTTCTAACAGATTATGAATATATGATTATTCTTCCGAAATTAGATTAATTCTTTGTATCATTAAATGGTTTTTTAAAACGAATTATAATATTTAAAGTTAAATTAACGGCATATGTTTACTCTTTCAAAATTTACATTATTATAAAAGCATTGTATTTTAGTTCTTTTAAAAAGAATTATACAAAATAAAAAATTATTTGAAGTTAAATTACTTAGAAATTAGTAATTTAAAATTATGATTATAGAAAATATAATGTTATATCTTATGATTTTTAAATAAGTTATAAATTCACAAAAAGTTGAACTTAAACATTTGATTTAATTTTGAAATGTAAACAACTATTAAACAATATTGTGATATAATATTTTCTTCTATTAGTTGATTAGCTATTATTATTTTCCATCAATTAAAATATTTTTTAAATTAATTTTAAAATATATATGTAAATTAATAAATGGGATTTAAGAAAGTTAAAAATTAATTTCATTAAAAAATTCCACTAATTTAGGTATTATATAGTTTTACTTTGCAACCTATAGAATTTAAGTGGTGATGTTTGAATTTTAAATTTTATATTATATATTGCAATATTTTTTATGTAAATGTTTTGAAACTATACAAATTTATAAATTAATCAACTTTTAATATATTAGTTTAAAAATTAATGAAATTCTATGATGTTTATTACAAGTAAAAATATATAATAAAAAATAAAATGTTATATTTCATTGTAATTTTTTAATTGTAAAAATGACATCAAATCGTCGAGGAAACACAATTTCTTTTGAAGAACGCAATACAAAATATACATGAAAAAGACTAAATTTTTTAATATTGAGTATTTTTATTTTCCCATAGTTTTAGCAATATATTCTCTAATGTTTGTCACAAAATCTCCATCTTCTATCTCCGCTGCTTCCATATCATCTTTGTCAGTTGCACCATATGTGTTGCTATTCTCTAAATGTCATTATAAGAACTGATGTATCATGCCATGATCCAGGCGCTATATTCCAAACATTTGTTAATAACATATTTAGATAACATATATCCATAATGTTAAAATATGTTCTATCATGTTGATTCCAATACATTTCTTACAATGTGAGTTTCACTTTTCCACATACATGAATCCTATCCATAGCTCCAACAAACCTAGTAAAATATCGCCCATATTTTTCATCCAGTGGCAGCCGTTTCAGAATCCTATGTAGTTCTTATCTTGTTGGAGTTTTGATATAATCACAAGCAAGTAATTCAGTAGCTGTCAGAAATTAAAAAAAACTCTCTTCACTGTTTCCTGATCTCGTGCAAAGCGTAATCCAACATCCCGTTGAACTTCATTGTATCCACATATCCGGAGAAACATAGCCACACTCTCGTTGATGCTTGCATTTAGTGTCGGTTGTAATCCGTAATTGGTTTCTAGAATACAACATAATGCTGTGAATGTATCAAATGATATCCAAAGCAACTGCAGACAAGCAACACTATCTTCTTGTAGTGGCACCAAATGTTTCTTCATCCTAAACCGCAATTTTTTTGGACAGGTCCTTGTTGAAAATATCGTTCATAGTAGTTTAATAATGCTTGAATTATCAACTCCTCAAATTGCTCATTTTCCAAATTTCACAACAATTCTCTCTTCATACTTTATGATCTTAATTAACAGATAAAAAGCATGTAATTTAATAAATAAGAAATAATAAATATTAGATCATTAATAAATAGGATTTATTAAAAATTCACTAAACATAAAATTTATATAAAACATATATTGATTTGAAAATTAAATAAAAACATAAGATTTTCCACTAATCTTCATCTCCTGAATCACTTTGTTGACTTTCATTTAAATATAGCATTTCTTTGGTTCCCCAGATCTTGAATAGTCCTCCGGTTATATACGATCGTGGTATCCATTGAGCATATGCAACATGTCAATCTTTTGTTCGATCTCTCACTGAAAGTCCATGTTGTACAGTTTTAACAGATCCCCAATTTTGAGCATTTGGTGATGAACCTCACTATGAAACATTAGATGATGAATCCCACTGTGGAGCATTTGATTAAGAATTACATGTGAAGAAAGACTGCTATGCCCGGAAACATAAGTACGACAATGACAGTGAAGGAGAAGCAACGGTGGTGATTGATCAGGATGAGGCTATAGATGTTTTAGCAGTAACGTCATAAGGCTCTCAGGATGATTGGATTATTGACTCCGGCTGCACTCATCATATGACTTCTAGAAAGGACTGGCTCATAGATTTCAAAGAAACAGAATCAAACAAGATCCTTCTTGGAGACTTCCGGACAGTGGAGACACTAGGAGTTGGATCTATCAGGTTGAACACGCATGGAGGGTCCGTAAAAATTATGCACAATGTTAGATATGTTACGTCGCTAAGGCAAAATCTCATCTCTGCTGGTACTATGGATAAGCTTGGATTCACTCAATCAGGAGGAAATAGAAAGGTTCAATTCTGGAAGAACAAGAAACTTGCTCTTTAAGGTTTTCTCAGAAATGGTCTGTACGTATTGGATGGAGAGACAATCACAGAAGAAGTCTGTCAGTTGGAGAAAGTCAACCATCAGAACTCTCTGTGGCAATAGCCGTTTCGGTCATATGAGTTTCCGTAATCTGCAAGTTCTCGTTAAAGATGGTATACTCAAGAGGAAGGACATATGAGATAACCTGTTCTACAAACATTGCATAATGGGTAAGTCCAAAAGGGTATGCTTCGACACTGGTAAACATGATACTTTAAATGTTCTTGAGTATGTTCATGCAGATCTATGGGGTTCACCGTATGTACATCCATCTCTCTCAGGTAATCAGTATTTTCTATCCATTATTGATGATCATTCTCGAAAGGTTTGGATATTCTTTCTGAAAACTAAGGATGAGACTTTTGTCAAGTTTTATGAATGGAAAATACTGGTTGAAAAACAAGTAGATAAATTGGTAAAATGTTTACGAACTGATGATGGTCTAGAATTTTGCAATCACTTGTTTAATGAGTTTTGCAGGAAACATGGTATTATACGACACATGACATGTACCTACACCCCTCAACAGAACGGAGTGGCAGAACGCATGAATATGACTATTACGGAGAAAGTTCATTGTTTGCTAAATGATTCGGGTCTTCATGAAAGTTTTTGCGGTGAAGCTGCTTCAGTGGCAGTCTACACGATCAACCGATCTCCTTCTACAGCAATAAGGTTCAAAACTCCAGAAGAAGTTTGGTTGGGTAAGAAGCCCGGTCACAAACACATGAGGAGGTTTGGGTCATCAGAGTATGTTTACTTGGATCAAGGGAAGCTCAAACCAAGAGCTGTAAAAGGAGTGTTCATTGGTTATCCACCAGGAACTAAAGGTTACAAGGTTTGGGTTCTAGATAGAGAGAAATGTGTAATCAGCAGGAATATCAAGTTCTATGAGGCATTGGTATACAAAGACATCGTGAAGTTGAGTGATTCAAAGGAAAAGGGTTCGAGTTCTGAAAAAGAGATGCTTATAGAAGACTGCACAGAGGAGCAGGATTCAGGCATTAAAGGAACATCTAGTTCAGCTCGAGGTGGAGCAGACGAGGAAGAAGAGAAGGTGGAAGAATCCTTAGGCGATCACCAACCTAGGATGCCTTAAGTTCCTTTGAATGACAGTTTGACAAATTATCATCTTGTGAAGGACAAAGCAAGGCGTACTATTGTTCCACCGGTGAGGTATCAGGATTGTGACTGCTCAGAAGAAGAGATCATGTTTGCTTTGATAGTGTCTGAAACGATGAACACAGAGGAACCGAAGAGTTACTCAGAAGCAAAAGAAAGTCCGGATTCGGATAAATTAAATTGTGCAACAGATGAAGAAATGGATTCACTCCGCAGAAATCAGACATGGGTTTATTTGATAAGCCGGCAGATAGGAAGATTATCAGTTGTCGATGGTTGTTCAGAATAAAGCCAGGAATTGCAGGAGTGGAGCCAGACAGATATAAAGCTAGGTTGGTAGCATTCTCACAAAAAGAAGGAATTGATTATCAGGAGATTTTTGCACCTGTAGTCAAGCATGTATCAATTATGACTCTCTTTTCCATTGTGGTGAATCATGATTTTGAATTGGAACAAATGGATGTGAAGACAACCTTCCTCCATGGAGACTTGGAAGAGGATATGTACATGTACCAACTGAAAGGTTACGAGGATGAGAGACACAGAGACAAGGTCTATCTCTTGAAAAAGTTCTTGTATGGTTTAAAATAATCTCCTCGTCAATGGAATAAAATTTTTGATGAGGTCATGAAAGCTCAAGGGTTTGTCAGAAGTCATCGTGATATTTATGTTTACACTAAGGAAATAGGGAAAAAATTACATGTATCTACTTCTCTATGTAGATGACATGTTGCTTGCGACTAAGAGGCTTTCTGATATTCAACGATTGAAGAATGAGTTGAGAAAATGTTTTGAAATGAAGGATTTGGGAGCTGCAAGAAGAATTTTGGGTATGAATATATTTCGGGACAGAGAAAAAGAAGTTTTGTGTCTGTCACAGTCAAGTTACCTGGAGAAAGTTATCAAGAACTTCAGAATAGGGTTCATCTCAAGTTGTCTTCGATCAAAGATCATGATGAAGGCATCGACACTGAGGTAACTCCTTATTCCTCATCTGTATCTGTAGGGAGTATCATGTATGCCATGGTTGGTTCTAGGCCGGATTTAACTTACAGTTTTGGCTTAGTAAGCAGGTTTATGAGTAAACCTTGAATTGTGCACTAGGAAGCTGTTAAATGGTTGTTTCACTATATCAAGGGAACATTAGATATGCAGTTGGTGTACACTAAGAGTAAGAGTCTTGAGATTCAGGGTTATAGTGATTCTGACTTCGCAGGAGATTTAGACAACAAGAGATCTATTTCGGGGTATGTTTTCACCATTGGTGGGAACGTTGTTAGTTGGAAGTCGAATTTGCAACAGGTTGTGGTATTGTCAACTACTGAGGTAGAGTTCATTTCATTAACGGAAGCAGTTAAAGAAGGGATGTGGCTCAGAGGTCTGCTGGATAATTTCGGTTTTAAGCATGGAACGGTCAAGGTGTGGTGTGATTCTCAGAGTGCGATTTGCCTGTCTAAGAATAGTGTATTTCATGAAAAGACAAAGCATCTGGCTGTGAAGTACTACTTTATTATGCACATGATTGATGCTAAAGAGGTGGAGATAAGATTCATACAAGCCGTAATCCTGCAGATATTTTGACTAAAGTTGTGTCGGTAAGCAAGTTTAACTCTGCGTTGGATTTTCTCGGTGTTGGTCGGGCTTAAGTGTCTGTGTGCGAGCTAGATGGTTAAGGTTCAGAATGTAAATTCATGGGAATAGCTGAAGTTTTTTAGTAGAAGTAAGTTTAGGTCAAGGTGGAGTAGTGAAGTTGTGACCTCAAACTTCCTTAGGTGATTAATCGATTAGCCATTGACCGGTTTAGTTATATGGTTAAGAGATTAGTGGTTCTAGTTGTGACTACAGTTATTTGTAAACCCTTGTTGTTATAAAAGGGTTACATTGAAGTGTTATCACTCATCATGAGCTTCGTAAAAGTTTTCTTCTTCCTCGCAAGTCTTCTCTGGTTGTTGAGAGCTCGAGTTATTCTTGGCTATTAGTGAATTTGTTGGACTTAGTCTAGTCTCAGGAGAATAGTGCTTTTCATCAAAAACGAACTTTTGAGTGATCAAATCTCTCTTGTATCGTTTTTATTTTCTTTCATCTTTGATTGTTTTTTCTAATCGAATGCTTTAAATTTTGTTGAGAAAAAGAGAGAGTTCGAGAGTTTTAGTTACAACATAAACCGCTTAATCTCTTTTATCCGTACCGATTGAACCGAAAGCCATAACCTGTGGTGTAAACACGAGTCTTTATAAAGATGCGAAAGCACGTCCTAATGACCGAACACACGCGAAGCAGAAGAAAGACACGTGTGAGCCAAGTTCCAGAAATCAATTCCTCCTTGGAATTATTATATTTGGTTTAAAACAACTAATGCCGCCACTAAGCTTTCTATAATATGAAAACTTATCTTAACTGAAATAAGATTGGTCGTCAGATTAAGATTAATAAGATAATGGTGTCGTGAGCATATGCTTGTTTGGATCACATATATAATATCATCACAAAACATTTTTTTTTTGCCAAAAATTGTTATAAAAATATTACACATTTAAAGTGGGTACTAAATTTTATGGCTTCCAATGAGATATGAAGGAAAGAAATCAAAATCTGAAACAAAATCTAAAAGTCAATGATGATTTAGGAAAATAAGAGAATTCTAATCTTTCTTTCTAGAAATGGAATAGTCATAGAGTAGATAATATATAGATAGATAAAAACAAACAACGTAAATAGTTTATCCTGTTTAAAAACAATTATCATAGAAGTTTCCGTTTTAGTTATCACGGATATTTCGGGTTTCCCAAGAAAAAAAAGAGAAAGAATATAGTATCCAATTGCACAATTTCAGAGAAGAGAAGGGAGAAAGAGGAAGCAAACGGGGAGTGGCGTGTTCTTCTCTCCAATATTCTTCTGCCGCCACTTCTTCTTCTCTTCTCCTTCTCCTCAATCTCACCCTCTCCTACACATATATATACAT
>KE155764.1:98003-109768 GCA_000411075.1 Sisymbrium irio | reverse complement strand
CATAGCCATAGCCATAGCCATAGCCATAGCCATAGCCATAGCCATAGCCATATATATTCATACAGCTCAATCTCAGTCTACTTTGCTTAATCCAACGACCTAGTTGGACCGATCTGTTTAGAGTCTCTACTCTTTCTTGATATTTTGGAATCTGAATTTGGTTTGATCGAACCGGATATTTTGGATGGTGACGAAGGGAATGCGAGTTGGGAAATACGAGCTTGGGAGGACACTTGGGGAAGGGAACTCAGCAAAAGTCAAATTCGCTAGAGATACTGTTACCGGTGAAGGGTTCGCCGTCAAGATCATCGACAAGCCTAGTATCACCCGTCTTAACGTCTCTTTTCAGGTTAGCTTTTGTTTTGTTTTTCTTTAGATTTTATTTTCAGTTTTAGAGTTGGTTTAATGGTTGATTATGTAATTTTTTATACAGATTAAGAGAGAGATCCGCACACTGAAAGTGTTAAACCATCCAAACATTGTCAGATTACATGAGGTAATTTGCTTAGTTCTTTAAATAATTTGTGGATAGTTGTGATTGAATTTTTGCTTTGCTATGGTAGAGATGATTTTAGTTAACATTCACGATTATCAGTTTTATTTTGGGTATAATTTACCAAAACAGTAATTAGAATGTGTTGATGACGTTTCAAATATCAAACATGTGAGACTTTTTTGTTTTTGTTTGCTTGCGGAGAAGTGTATCATTCTTAAAGTCTTTTTGATTAGTTGATTTTTTTAAGAGTTTTAAAAACTTTAAATTCTTAAACACGTATTATCTCCCTTCTCACGTTGCTAAAAGGCCACACTTAACGTATAATTAATTTCTTTTGCTTTTTTAAATAACTCTTTGTTCCTCCAAGCCTGAGTGATGATCTGACCAATTCAATTATGAGGTCGGTCCCAAAAAATTGACGAATATGAATAATGACAATGGCAACCAAATTCACAATTGCCTCAATTTAAATATCAGTCTTAATAAAACCTAAAAAAATTTGACCAAAAATAAATCCTAATATTGTCTGACTAATGAAAAAATTGTTGCATAATTGTATGGAAAAACTTGAATTCTTGTGGTTGAAACTTATTTTGTGGTATAAATTATTATATAAACTGCTTAAAGAAATCCAAACTCGATCCACAAAGTCTATATTCAGTGGGTATCAGATTTTCATGCATAATTTATATGGGTGTACCGACCAAATTTTCAGGCCCTCAATTATTTGTTTTCTTATTAATTATAAAGTTTTGACGAAAAACATTAAATCTTTGTTTGTTTGCTTGTATAGAAGTATCTACTTTTTATTTTGTGGTCAGAAATTGTGAAGAAGTATCTTATAAGTCGTTTTGATTAGTTGTTTTTAAATTGTAATTATTACTTTCTCTCCTGAATGTCTCTTCATTCAGGTTGCTAAATAGCCACGCTTAAGGTATGGCTTAATTGATTAATTGTTTTGTACTTTTTAAACATTTTTTTCCTCTTGAGTTTTGGTTGGCTGACGATAGATTTAATGACGTACAAATGTGAGGTAGGTCCTGAAAATTGACCATTTGATTGTCAGTAATGATATCGACAATCATCACAATTGCCTCATATTTTGGATTTAATATAAGTCTTAATACAACCACCAAAAAAAAAAAAAACAACCCCCAGTCTTGTGATGTAGAGTTGTAGACATCATACAAAAAAAACAACCCCCAGTCTTGTGATGTAGAGTTGTAGACCTCATACAAATTTAATAAATCCAGTAAAACTCGTTTTCACACTTTAATTACGTGAAACCCACTTTTATATTTCCAATACTTAGGGTTATATATTTGCAGCGATGATTATTCTTGTTGACTTCTAGTTTATTATAACCGACTAAGTATCATTGGTCGAGATAATCGATTACTTTTTTTGCAAGCAACCCAAATAGTTGGTCTTGACTCTTGAACGTTGAATCCACATAGACGTGGTCTACGTTTTCGCTTGAGGATGGGAATTTTTAATCGCTAAATCATTGATGGTGATATGCCAATACTTTATTGTCGACTTTCAGGTCTTGGCTAGCAAAACCAAGATTTACATGGTCCTTGAATGTGTCACTGGAGGAGACTTATTTGACAGAATTGTAAGATTCATGTACTGTTACAATTCATGTACTGTTACGGTGACAGTTTTGTTAGTTAACCAAAAGGTTGGTTTCTAAAGAGATGCTATGATTTATCAGGTCGCCAAAGGAAAGCTTTCGGAAACAGAGGGAAGAAAATTGTTTCAGCAGTTGATTGATGGAGTCAGCTATTGTCATAACAAGGGCGTTTTCCACAGAGATCTCAAGGTCTGTGTTTTCAACCTTTCTTGACCCATGAAGGCTTTAAAACATTGTCAGTAATATTGGGCACATGTGCTGATATCGAATGTCACTTGCTGCTGCAGTTAGAGAATGTTCTTCTTGATGAAAAGGGCCACATTAAGATCACTGATTTTGGCCTTAGTGCTCTACCTCAGCATTTTAGGGTATTTTCCAAATATCCTAAACCTATATGTACATCAGCAGAATATGAATCTCTGTGTCCAACATTTTTTTTGGGGTTTGACATGTTAGGAAGATGGGTTGTTACATACAACCTGTGGAAGTCCTAACTATGTCGCTCCTGAGGTCCTAGCGAACATGGGCTATGATGGTGCAGCATCAGATATATGGTCTTGTGGAGTAATCTTGTATGTTATTCTTACTGGATGTCTCCCTTTTGATGATACAAACCTCGCGGTTCTTATCCGGAAGGTACTGCTTTCTTTTCTCTTCTGTTGTCCATAGTTTAGTTTATGTTTGAAGGAACGTATACTCAAAGCTATTGCCATTTCAGATAGTCAAAGGGGACCCCCCAATACCTAGATGGATATCACCGGGTGCTAAAGCTATGATCAAGAGAATGCTTGATCCGAATCCAATCACAAGGATAAAAATCGCAGGTATTATGGCCGATGATTGGTTCAGACATGACTACACTCCTTCAAGCTGCGATGATGAAGACGATGCATGTTTAATCCAAGAAGATGTAAGAGTCTGTTGCCTTGCCTCTCATCATGTTGGTTGTTATTAATCAGGATCAAGTGCATTACCTTTCTCATAGTCTTTCTTATGATGAAGGTATCTGAAGAAGAGAAGATCCCTGATTCTCCAACTGTTATCAACGCCTTTCAGTTGATCGGAATGTCATCGTTTCTCGACCTCTCCGGATTGTTTGAGACAGAGGTAAACAGTACATTCTTGTCCTCATTAACTCTGTTTCAAGATGGTTATTTGCTCATGATAAACGTGTTTTTTTTTCTCTTTGTGCACTGGTTCAGAAAGTATCAGACAGGCAGGTAATATTCACGTCAAATATGTCGGCCATAGATGTATTGGAGAAATTCAAAACAATCCTTATGGAGATGGGTTTCTGCGTACAGAAGAAATACACAATGGTGAGAATCTCTATTACTTGAGAAGTTTTGTTTTGTTTTCTTAAAGCTATTTGAGTTGTTCTAAATAGACTTGTTTAAGTGGTTTCTAAAGTTGAGCTGTTGCTTCAGTTAAAAGCAACCCAACGAGAGAGTACTCGACAAGGGGAAGGCGGGTTATCATTAACGGCTGAGGTCTTCGAGATAATCCCATTGCTCAATGTGGTTGAACTAAGAAAATCACATGGCGATTCATCTCTATATAAACAGGTAATATATTCGTGTGTAAAAGTTATTTGTTACCTATATGTATATCTTTCTTCAATCTTGATGACCTAAAAAGGCTTATTGTTTTCGGGTTTGTGCAGTTGTGCGACAGATTATTAAATGAATTGGGCACATCATCGCAAGTTCAAAAGCTTTTAAGTTAGTCAGCAGCAGAAACAAATGTCCACCATTGAAATTTGATTCCGGGTGCTATAGAGGGTTTGCATGTGTAAATAAAATTTATGTTACCTGGTATACAATAGGTACAGTAGCCAAAGTACAAAAGTATATTATTTTGTAAACATTACATTGTCCTCAAATCTGCACATAAGCAAGTAATATATAAATTAAGCGTTTGCACACAAAAAAAAAAACGAGAAGATTAATGCAGTTAAGTTTCATGAAAACATGTAAACAAATAAATAACTAATAAAAACTATATTTCTCTGTATAAAATCGGTATATTAGCCAAAGCTAAAAAGTTATATTCTTTTGTAAACACTACATTTGTCTCTGAATCCGTACAATAAGCAGCAATTAAATAGATAGTTCTTTGCTAATATAGCTGATTAATTTATACATAAGCAACTACTTTAGTCTCTTTCATGATCCTAACTTAAATTCGATAACATCCTCCTGATCCCTAATTGTATAAAATCAATAAGTAAGTAAAATGATTCGAATTGAATATGATTGGTTAGAAATAGATTTGTGTAGGGTCCTTTAACGGACAGAGTGTGTAGCACAATGTGGACGACATTTTCAATTCTTCTCCATCAAACGGCTATAATCTAAAAAACATGGTGGAGCTTCGCTGTCAAATCTTATTTTTAAAAAATTATTTATTTTAGTAAAACTTAAATAACTAAGTAAATTACAATAATAGCCCCTCACTGTCTTCTTCTTTCCCTTTTGTTCGTTCGGAGAGAGCTTCTCTGCCGCGTTTTCCTTCTCTTCTCTTTTCGTATTTCTTCAAATTAGGGATGACTTTGATGCTTTGAAGCGGGAAGGATTTCTGGGTTTTTGCTCGTCAGGGTTCTTCGAGTTGAGGGAGGGAAAAAAGGTTTCGGCTTTTTTTTTTGAATCGCCGGAATCTGAAACTCGCCGGTTAGATATGGCGACTGATTTGCCGATGAGCCCTCATTTGGAGCAGATTCATGGAGAAATCCGTGACCTTTTTCGAGCACTCGCGTATGCGTCCTTCTCTCTCGTTACTGTTTTCTCTATGTGATGTGCATTTATCTAACGGTGGTGATGAGTTTGATAGAAGAGAGTGGATAAGTAAACAGTTTGGAGTTTCTCGTGTAATGGATTCTGAAGATAGAAAGATCTTTTATTTGCAGGAATGGGTTCCAGAGGTTGGATAAGATCAAGGATTCTAGTAGACAAAGCAAGCAGCTTGAAGAACTTGCAGAGAAGATGAGAGAGTGTAAAAGGTGTTTTTTTAAAAAATTTGTTTTTGTGTAATGTTACTCGAAGTTTCTGGTTTTGAAGATGGATGAGATGTAATCATGTGTAGGGAAGTGTTTTGATGTGTTAAAAATATGAACTTTTCAAGAATCTATATAGTCTTCTAATGTAATGTGGTTTACGTTAGGTTGGTTAAGGAGTTTGATCGTGAACTCAAAGATGGGGAAGCTCGAAATTCTCCTGAAGTCAATAAGCAATTGAATGATGAGAAACAATCTATGGTGAGTTCACTTCTTATCACATTTAGTTATCTCTGTGTTGATGAAACCTGAGGTTAGAGTTAGTGTGATATTTTTGAAGTGATCTCTGGAATAACATGAGTTCCATTTTCCTGCCTCGTTTGATTTTCGGTTGGGTCAGCATCGAAATGCAATTGTGGGACTCGTTATTTCTTGCTAGCATTTGGTTTCTTTGTCTTTACAAATAATCTGCTTGTTGATATTTTAATGGTTCATGTGACAGATTAAGGAACTCAATTCTTATGTTGCACTAAGAAAAACGTAAGTACGTCCATCATGCCACTTCCAAGAAGCTGCATTATTTCTGTACCTATATTTCATATTCTCACATACCGATCCTTTTAGCAAATGTTTCAAAGATGTTTATTCTTCGAAAAAGATATAGATCGGACTGTGTTAATATATGTCCATTTGTTGTGTGATTTTCAGGTACTTGAATACACTCGGCAACAAGAAAATTGAGCTTTTTGATCCAGGAGCTGGAGTCAGCGGTGAACCCACAGCTGAAGAAAACATCCAAATGGCTTCGTGTGAGTCCGTCTATATGGGTTGTGCTAATTACTTCTGTAACCAGGATATGAATTTTGCTAAAAAATAAGTTCCAATAAATCAATTAAACTGTTTGCTGCTACATATACTGAAATGTGTTTCAGTAAATTTATAGTGGAGTGTCATCATCATTTGATGTGTTTCATTAAATCTCTAGTAGAGGATAATATAGAACTGTAACTGTTACCTTTTGTCCTCTTAATTGGGCTATGTTGGCGGGTTGATGTGTCAGTAAGTCTCTAGTGGAGGGTAATATGGGACTGGACTACCGTTATCGTTTGGCTTACATTATAATCAGATTGAAGTATGTTCCTTGGAGAACTATCACATGGGGAAAATGTGGAACTTTTGGTTATGACTCTTGTTTTCTTGTCTATATAATATACAGCAATGTCAAACCAAGAGCTTGTCGATGCTGGAATGCAACGGATGGACGAGACTGACCAGGCTATTGAACGCTCTAAACAGGTAAGTTGCAGAAAGAAAAGTGTTCCACTCGGGTCTTTGGTGCTATATCTCTAGATAACACTCTGTGTTTCTTTTCAGGTTGTTCATCAGACTCTGGAAGTTGGCACTCAGACCGCAGCTAATTTAAAGGGGCAGGTAACACGAAGCATTCACATCTTGTCCTTGTAGTCTTAGGAGGCCTACAATCTCAAATACGCTTGAAAATTTTACAGACAGATCAAATGGGGCGCGTTGTGAACGACCTAGACACGATTCAGTTCTCTATCAAGAAAGCCTCGCAGCTGGTGAAAGAGATAGGGAGACAGGTTTGTATAAGTTCTATCATAGGACGTGAGATTCTCACACGCTGCAAAAGCTAATAAACGACGTCTAAATCTCTTTGTTTCAGGTAGCTACTGACAAATGCATAATGATGTTCTTGTTTCTGATTGTCTGTGGTGTTATAGCCATTATCGTCGTAAAGGTAATCACCATTGCACTCTCCTATTTTTCATATAAGGTTTGGTTTATAACTCTACTTATAACAAACAAACAAAAAAAATCATAGATCGTGAACCCAAACAACAAAGACATCAGAGACATCCCTGGATTAGCTCCTCCAGCGCAATCGAGAAGGTTATTGTACCTGAGGAATCCAGGCCAGAGTACATAAGAGAATAGCTTTTGGCTGGACCAAGGAAACTCCATGGTCGAGAGTATTTGGTGCATATTATTACACTTTCTGTTGCATGTATGCTTTGATGTCATATGAATCTGAGTTTTGTAGTGGTTTGTATAATATCTATCATTCTTTAACTTATGATTATTTTGTTACCAAACTAATTTGTGGTTCAGTGATTCCTCGTGGATACCTGAATAGTATTCAAACTGATATAAAAAGAAGAAAGAAAATCAAATCAAATTAAATACAGGGGTACTGCACACTCAGAACTCAGAAGTAGTCAGAACTGTTTGTATCATAAAAGACCAAGCGGGGTCCCGAGCTAATGTGTCTGGTGAAAAACATTTATAACTTTCAGAGACCCTACAAATAATTTTGCCAATTGTGTTTTTTTTTATAAGAACTAAACATTGTTAAGTAATAACCCCGAGGTAAAGTTCTATGTAGAAAAAGTTCGGGTTCCAAAAGAGATGAAAAAAAAGACAACATACGGGGGGGTCTCATTCTCATCTGTACGTTGCTCAGACGGCGGTGTGGCTTCCGAGCTGAGTCCGCCCGATATGTGACAACCGCGACGTTATCAAAGGAGCTTCCTCATCATTAAGCTCTACTCCTCTGGGGCTCTCTCCATCTGATGACCTCTTCTCCTTCCAATCCTGCTAAATTTATTTGGAATCATCATTATGAATAAATACAGGTGATGCTCACTGTCTCTAAACCGAGAAAAAGTAAACTACCCCACAGAGTGTTGTGTCATTAAACGGATTAATTGACTGTACCTTCGTGATTCGGTCTGGGAGGATATCAGTGATTGGTTGAGTCGCTTTCACATCCTTGATTTTTATGTAATTGTACATTACAACCCCACAGAGTGCTGCATCAAAAAGAGAAGATATAAATTAAACAATGCACATGAGAATTTAATACGCATTGTGGCCTCAGGAAGAAACAAACCTATTGCGTATCCAATAATGTTCAGACCGGTGATTGTGGACTCAGGAAAGATGACAGTGGAGAGGGCAATGAGAATCCAGTCTTTGAGAACGCCAGCAACCCTGATGGTTACTGCTCCTGTTCTTCCGATTACTAAGAATATGGAGAAGTTTAAGGCAAGTGCGCAGAGAGCGTTTGAGAAAAAAATCCAGAAGTTGAATTGGATCTGCGAGACTTCTATATTCGGTTTCTCCAGTACATACCAAGGCAAGGACAGGAAAACAAAGCTGCACAAAATCAAGGAAACGATTGTATGCTTAATGATGTTGACAAACATGAAACCTAATACAATATAAAAAAGATGGACAGAGAGGTCAAATCAAGTCAATGAAGTATTACGAACTCGATACAAGTTTCGATCTTAAGCTGATATTCAAATAAAGTATTAGGACTGTCTGTACCTGCACGGGGCGATATAGTATAAGCTGGTAACTGGGTTTAACGTCAAGCCCTTTTTCTGAAGAAGAACTTGAGTTAGCACCAGTCTTAGTGCTTCAGCAAAGATGCCCATGACCTGGTAGACCGTGCCAATTATATTGAAATTAATTTCCCCATAGGAGGACACCACAACTCCAACACTGACCAACAGCATGTTCATGAACACGTCACACCTTGCTTTGTCAGTGCCACAAACAACGGCCATGATAAATGTTGCTACCGGCACTGTAATTCCACATTCACGATGTTAAAAAACATTCACAACATGATGAAAGAATTATACACTAATATAGATTTTGACCCAAAAAGAAAGTTTCACATACTTAGAGCTTTGAGCATCTGTATGAAGGCAACTGAAATGTGCAAATACGCGGTATTTCCAAACCTGTAAAATGGAGTAAAAACAAAATGCTCAAGAGACACTTCACTCAGAAGGTATGACAAGCATCTGAAAATGTTCTAGTACTAGGACAACCATTATCTATAAACAAACCTACAACGTCAGGCAGTGTATTGAAGAAAGACTTACCAGAGGCTGGATGCAAAGAATGCGCTAATAGGTACCACACAGGTCACGTATCTGGAATCCAAGATAATAATATGTTATACAGGAAAGACTACTAGAAATTACATAAGAAATGAAAGGAACGAATACAGAGTAAGGTAGCTTACATTTCGAATGTCATTTTAACAGGAGAGACAACCTACATTATAGAAGAAGAAGAAAATACTTATTACTTTGACAGAAAAGTATCAAATACGGCATATGAGAACTCCAAACAAATGGGCATACCTTGAAAACTCGAATAAGAAGGAAAGCGACAAATCCAGAAAACCCCATATGGATCATTGTCAATGTTATAGGCAGTGGAAAATTGAAGTACTTGGGAGAAAGAACCCACTGCAAATTCAAAAATCCACAAAAATAAAAAAAAAACAAATCAGCATCCAAGATCTTCTTCCCCTAATGGCTTTTCACTTTCAACATTTCGATTCAAATCTCAAAGATACTTAGTCTATGGCATGCAAAGTAATGCAAAAGAAGTGCGAAATCAGACCTTGTTGTAGAGTATAACACCAGAAGAGAGTAGAATGTAGATGAGTAAGTAGATATACGTTAGTACTAGCGTCTTGTTTATCATCTTCGCCATTCTCTTTTCTTCCCTTCTCCAAATAGATGCTACTACTGGTTCCTTCGATTAGTCTCCTCTCAATACAAACTATCAAGTATCCCGCACGCAACAACAAGATGCGTAGATTCCATTAAAAAAAAAACGAAATCTGGAAGAAAACGAAAAACAAAAATCGAAAATCAGAATCTCACAGTTGAGATTTAACTAAAATCGCTACACAAAACCCCCTAAAATCAGTAAAATCGGAGAGATCAGAATCAGATCCAAAGGAGAAAGGAAGTGTAGTAGTTACCTATACGAAATCTCGGCTTTGGAACAAAAGCGCGAAGAAACCTTTGGGTTGAGAAAGAGTATTCGAAAAAACTCCGAGAATTGTGAATTTGGATGATTAATGCGTTAGAGTTTCGATGGAGAAGATCGTTTAATGGAAGGGACGTAGCAATTTGTTTGTCAGAACTGAAGAGGAGGAGCTTGCTCACTGTGTGTGTACATATAATGCTTTCATATCGGAAGGAGAGAGAGAGAGATTTACAACTTTAATTGGAGTTAATAAATTGATTTTTAAATTGACGAAAATTAATGGTGGAGATGAATCATCAGTTCTCGTAAATCCTAAATCTGACGGATGTGGTTTCATCTCCTGAAAGGGACCAGGATGTTCCGTAATTTCATTTCCCTTAAATGGAGATTTGATACTTGTCTTTGTTTTTCTTCCAAAGATTACAATAATAATCAGGTGCCTATGTTATTTAACTAGGAGTGAATTAAACACCATACAAAATGAAACATACAAAGTTGGTTGGTTCTATTAAAATTTATTTAGTAAGATTTGTGAAATCGTATAAGTTAACGATAAACAAACAAAATTTGGATTTTTTGTCTTCCCACTCGGAAACTACATCTCACAGAAGACAGAAAGTTGCAGAGACATACCATACAAAACAATCCAAAAGTGGGACTTGGATGAAGTGTTAATGGGAACAAGAACCTGATCCTTCCCAGAAATTTACACTATACAAAACAAAAAATGATTATACATTTGATTTATCATCATGAAGCAGATGAGATGTGTTTGGTTATTGAATCGCTAAGGGTTCCTATGTGGAGTCTGTGGGGCAGAGCGAGGAGGGATTAGAAGAGGTTGAAGTGTCTTCACCACAATGCTTATGTTTGGTCTAAACCATATTGAACAAAAAGTGCAGCCACTGCAGCTAGCTGATCGTCATAAGACAATGTAAAACCAGACTCATCAATTAGTCAATTGTCTAGACAAAAATGTGGACAATAACTATCGCTCGTCTCTTTGGCATTTGCTAGAAAGGCTAAATCAGGACTTGGTTTCTCTCTACTTTGATTCTAATCTCAGCAGAGAAAACTAGTCTTCTAAGTTATGCTAGTGTTTACTCGACCACTCATGTTTTTCTGCATCTTACAAAATCCACAATGTAAGTAATACACCATTGTCAACACCACGCATTTCAATACAAGTTAAAGACAAGAATTTTCTCGTGTTATTATATTAACAGTTATAATGTTGAAATACAGATTGAGACCTTAGATACATACGAAACAGAGAGATACTAAACGGTAATGAACAGAAGCTACATACTACTAAACAGAGATGCTATACGCTAACAAACGAACATAAACTACAAACCAAACAGAGATACTAAACGTTTAATGAACAGAAACTAAATTGAACTCGGTCGATTTCTTGTTAGGCAAAATCTTCAACTTCAAGACTTTGTTCAGAGTTCTCTTAAACTGTGAGGCCTTTGTCGGGAACATCCTCAACTTGAGAGGCTTCTTCTCTGAAACAAGAACAGCATCCGTCGTTGATTTCTTCTTGGAACTTATTCGTCTGATTCTCAACTTCAACAACTTCAGTAGAAACGAATTTCTCTTCTCCTCCGTTTTCTTCTCCTCTTCTTCTTGTTCCCGAGGAGGCAAAAACGGATGAAACAACAACTCATACGCACTTCCTCTATCCTCAGGTTTCCTTGAGAAACACGTTTCGATAAAGTCCTTTGCCTCGGAAGGCAAACTCTCTGGGATCTCCGGAGCTTTACCATCAAGAAGATAAGTCGTGAGATCATTGATACTAACCCCTTCCCATGGAA
>KE155764.1:84449-97875 GCA_000411075.1 Sisymbrium irio | reverse complement strand
TCGGAAGGCAAACTCTCTGGGATCTCCGGAGCTTTACCATCAAGAAGATAAGTCGTGAGATCATTGATACTAACCCCTTCCCATGGAATCACACCAGTGTACATCTCAAGAACCAAGCATCCCACCGACCAAAGATCTAGGGTTTTGTTGGCAACACCGTCACGGACAGACTCAGGCGGCATATAAATCGGCGTCCCAACCCACCGGCAGTCATTAGACCAGAACTGAGGAACTTGCCCTAATTCTAACGTGTTTCCGAAATCCGAAATCTTGAGTTCGTACGATGATGACGTAGAAGAATCTTCTTGTTTCTTGGAAGAAGGGAAGACAAGTAAGTTATCGGGTTTGATGTCGCAATGAATGTAACCGTGTCCGTGAACCGACACCAAACCTTCAAGAATCATCCGCGTGAAGTCTTTGATCAACGGTTCGGGCAACTTTCTGTCGGTGTAACTGTTCATGAAAGAGTTCAAACTACCATGGGAAGCGTACTCGAGAAGCAACCTGTGGACTGTGTTACCGTAAGAGCTGAGACCTTCTTGAAGAGAGTCTCCGAAACAAGTAACGATTCCGGGATATCCCCTGAGTTCGACAAGAATCTGTAACTCTCTTTGGAGAGAGTCGTAGTCTTCTTCGTAAGAGTTTTTTACGGCGGCGAGATACGAAGAGCCGTCGGGGTTACTGTATCTGACGAGGTTAACATAACCGTAAGAACCTTCACCAAGAAATTTGATTACTTCTTGCATCGTTTCTTAGTTTTGTTTAACTGACTCGGAATTTTTTTGCTAGGGTTTCGAAATTGTGTCGAGAAACAGAAAAATTGTGGAAAGAGAGAAAAATAAATGGAAATTAGCGAAAGATGAGATTGGGATATCAGACTGACAAGTTTTATAGAGTTAGGATGCGCTTAAGAAAAGGAAATTTCATGAAAAAAGGAAATTTCAGGTGAAAAGGAAATTTCAAGACCCGAGAAAAGAGAAAAGAAAAAAAAATCGACTTATTAAAAAAATGCTTTAGACCGTTTAGTCTTGGTAGCATTTAAATTTGAACAGTAGAGATGTTCGTTAAGAAATTTGTTAGGATAATAATCGAAGCTAAGCTAAATTATAATATATAAAATAATAAAATCATTTTCTCACCACAAACTATAGTTTTTTCTAAGTGTTATTTGATATATGCTATTTATCCAACTTACTGAAAGCAGCAGTTTAGTCAATTAATATTTTAAAACATTTTTAAAAGACAAATAGTATTTCTAAAAAAAGTTCCACATAAAAAAACAAATGCTTAGAGCAAAGCTCTACGTTCCATGGCTATTCCTCTGGCTGGATCCTTTTGCAATAACACAATAACACATCACGATTGATCGAAGCCAATCGTGACAAATTCTGCAACATAATACTCACGATATCTTATAGTTTGATATAACCTATCACAAGACAGAGTAACATGATTCCATCTACGTTACCTAGCTATGTCTCTATAACTTTCTATACCGAGCTTTCCCAAGACTAACCAACAACTTCAATTAATATAAATTAACACCATAAGATGGTTACTGAAAAAATGAAACTAAGCGGGTGATACAAATATAGTATCAAAACTTTTTGTGGGTTCTATCAAAATTTATTAGTTAACGATAAACAAACAAAATTTGGTTTTTTTTTTGTCTTCCCACTCGGAAACTACATCACAGAATACATAAAGTTATAGAGACATACATAAACAACACCCCCAAAAGGGACTTGAATGAAGAGATCATGGGATAAAGGTATATAGGAACAACCGAACAAGAACCTGATATTCCCAGAAATTTGCACAATACAAAACAAAATGACTATACATTTGATTAATCATCGTGAAGCAGATGAGATGTGATTGGTTGGTTTTTGGATCAATAAGGATTCCTATGTGGAGTCTGTGGGGCAGAGCGAGGAGGGTTTAGAAGAGGTTGAAGTGCCTTCACCACAATGCTCATGTTTGGTCTAAAATTTGCCTCATATTGCACACAGAGTGCAGCCACTGCAGCTAGCTGATCATCATAAGACAAATGTATAACCAGACTCAATTGTCAAAGACAAAAATGTGGACAATAACTATCGCGCATCTCTTTTGCATTTGCAAGAAAGGGTAAAATCAGAACTTGGTTTCTCTCTACTTTGATTCTGATCTCAGCACACAAAACTAGTCTACCCTAAGTTAGATAGTCTTACGCTGAAATGAAACAATGAGAAGAAAAAAGCAATGATATGGGATTAATACCTTGGCAACCGCTTTGGGAGGGTACTCTCCAAGTAGTCTTGCATCAATGCATAGCTTCACCTTGTCTTCGCTCAGTTTAGGGGTTGCCTGAGAAAAACACACAGGATCCATACTATTTGATTAACACACCATAATAAGACTTTTATTCATCGAGGCTATCAACATTTTCCGTCATTTTTGAGTTATTCATAAAGAAAATGGTCTTCTTAAAAGCTTATATATTAATGCAAGCAAATGAGAAGCAGAGAAGACTGCACTAAACATTACCCATGTCACTAGACTTTGTTGTCCACGAGGTAAGGTATGATCGACTGGTTTACGACCTGTAAGGAGCTCTAGCAGAACAACGCCAAAACTGTACACGTCGCTCTTTGTGCTCAATGTTCCCGTCATTGCATACCTGGAGACAAAACCAAAATGTTTAAGCTCTAGATTCATCAGTGAGAAGAGATGCAAGTGGAAAACAGTGTTTGGCCAAGAAAAGAAAATGACTAGCCATTAGTGCTTAAAATTAGACCACGAAGACTAAAGATTATTCAATGAAGACGTGTAGTAGCCAGTGGATTAACTGAAGATGAAATAAAGCATAGAAGAAGAGCATTACTCTGGAGCATGATAGCCAAAAGTTCCTAGCACACGAGTTGAGTGAAGACGCGCAGCCATGTCAGGGGATTGGTTAGACAGATCGAAATCAGCAATCTTGGCAACATCATCATCAAACAGAAGCACGTTGCTGGATTTGATATCTCGGTGGATAACCTGAGGGTTCACCTTCTCGTGCAAGTACTCAAGTCCTCTGGCTGCACCAACAGCGATTTTGACTCTCTGTTGCCACGTCATAACAGAACCTCGCAGTGCTCCTTTGACACCTTTTCGGCCTGTACCAAAGAGACACCACGTTTCATTAAATTTCTTCCCCCTATATCACATAGTTTCTACATGTTCTTCAAGTATTGAGTGACTAATCCAATTCCAAGCAATGGTTTACGTTAATCACTCACCATGAAGAACATCATGAAGAGATCCTTTAGGAGCATATTCATAAGCAAGAACACGGAGAGGGCCATCAACACAATAACCCATAAGTCCAATAACGTTGTCATGTCGCAATCTCGAGACCATTGATATCTGTAGAAGTTTCAAAGTCAGCAACAAACCAAAAGTAGACAGAACATTCCCAAAGCCGTGGTTTTGATAAACGATACGGGACCACTTCAGAGGGCACATATTCTAAGAGATGAAGACCCTATAAAAAAATGCAAAGATGTGCTTTATAATATCTACCTGAGACAGAAATTCTTGATCTGGCTGCTTACTAGAGTCAAGTTTCTTGATGGCAGCTGTCTTGCCGCTTCTAAGAACACCATAAAACACTCTTCCATATGAACCCTCACCGATCAAAGCCTTTGAACCATAGTTATCAGTTACATCTCTCAATTCATCCGCTGGAATTGCAGCCACATCAATAGGCTGCATCTGAACTACTGGCTGATTCATGGGTGGATCAGCTCTTACATAGTGGCTTCCGTTATAACCTTTAGAACAATACAAAATCTCATTAACTTAGAGAAGCCAAAAGGATGGACACTACGAGAAACATTAGACAAGTAATAATGATATAGAAACTACCTGCTGAGTTGTGAGGTGGCATTGGTCCGGAGTCAGCAGCTTTAAAGTCATCAGTCCCACACCAACCAAAACAGCTCATTACACTCTTCTCTCACACAAATTTACCTAAACTGCAACAGTGTCCACATAAGAAAAGAAATGTCAGTATGTTAGATCCTTTATCAGCAATTCACACTTACTACAAAACAAAAAACATACAGAGAACCTCAAAGAGACTTATTCCTATCAGGATAAGGTTTCAGAATTCACTAAACAAAATTATAGTTTGCGTAGACCTAGAATTTCCACAAGTCAACGAACTTAACCTCAAGAAACGAAATTCGAACTAAGAAAATCGAAATCAATAGTAAAGATTACATCTACATCATCATAAATCGACAAGAAATCAAGAAATGAAGTTTCTTAATTTTTACAGGAAAGTATCCAAAGGGAAATTATGTACAGAGGAAGAAGAAGAAAGAAAAAGTTTTTTTTTTTACCTTTTTGGTGACGAGAAGCAGCTTCGAAAGAAGAGAGAAAGAGAGAGAATTTCGAAACTATTTCTCTGGTTATTAGCGTTGTAAAGCGTTTAATAGACCTCCTTCCCCTTTTGAGACGATCGTCTTTCAGACACTTTTTTAACACTTTTTAAAACATGAGTTGATGACCATTGTTTTGGCTACTGTACTTTACTTAGTTGGCAAAGTCTAAAGTAAACTCAAATATCTAGATTTTAAATATATTAAAAATAAATTAGAACATATCCAATTATTTTAAGAATGTTCTTTATCTTTTTATTTTTCTCAGCTACCACCATCTTGGAAAAATATAAATCTCAGATGGAAGTCCTGTATTTTCTTTTATGTAATATCTACAAAATAAATTTATTTGATGTAACATTATTATTGTGGAAATTTTTTTTTAAATGTTATGTATTTTTTTCCAAATATTATTACTTTTACTTTAATTTACATTTTTTTAATTTGATTTTGTACATGATTATTTAATTTCTAAAATAATATACAATTATGAAGTTTAAAATATTAATTAATTAAAACACAAATCAGACGAACTAAATTGCAAATCAAAAAGACTTTTAAGAATGTGAACAAAAATTTATATATTTATTTGAGGTTTTCACTAATTACGTATTTAAAATTTAAAAATTTTAAAGATCTGTTGGAGTGTCAAAAATTTTATAATTGAAGGATATAAGCATCTGTTAAAGATGATCTTAGTGTTTTTTTTTTACGTCAAAGGTAAATATATTAATGCAAAGAGTGAGATAGTGTATAAAGATCTTAGTGTGGTTTTCATCTCCCAGGTTGGTGTTTCGAAGCCTAAAATGGAGGTTTTGATTTATTTTACAGTCTTTTTATTAATGAAGAGTATTTTTGTAATTTCATAATTATCTTCTCTGTGTCACGAAAAGATCTGAAACCTAGATGCACAGACTGTGTGATTTATACGAAGTTTTAGTTTGATTTATGCGATTTATTCGTCGATTATCGAATTTTATTTTCGCCATATCCGCCGTCGATTCCATCGTCGTCGCACCCTTCATTGCAGGTGAAAGAGTTTTCTTCCAATCTCGCCTCTATTTTTTCTCTCGATTTGATTTAAATTTCATTTAAAAAAAATAATAATTCTTTAGCTAATTTGATAGGTTTTTGTTATTGTAAATCATCAATTTCACCATCATAGCTTATACAAAGAAGAAGCCTGGCGGCATCTTTCATTAGTTCTTCTTCTCCACATTGGTTTGAGAATTGTTACCATTTGCTTACAACTGTTGTTTCAAGTTCCGACAAAATCTGGATGTACATTACTTACTTATGACCAATCAAATGTTTGTGTTGGAAGTTTAAATGATAATTAACTGATTAATATGACTATTTGTGAAAAACATAAATTAAACGAACTAAAATGTAAATAAATAAAAAAATTATAAGGATACGAATAGTAAATTTTATATTTGAGGTTTTATTATTCACATCTTTAAAATTGAAAATGTTAAAAATTTTGTTAGAGTGATAAAAACCTTATAATTTGAGGATATATAATAATTTGTTGAAAATGTCTTTAGTGTTTAAATCCTAAAATTCAATCTAAAAGAGGCCTTATTCGGAAACTCGTTAAGTAGAAGGGTATTTTGGTAAATTCGTCTTCATCTCCTTCTTTTTTAATTAATGTCGCGACAATCTTCAACCTAGATACAGCAGCCGCCGCCTGTATACCTCGTTTTGTTCATCATTTTAACCTTTTTATGAATTATTATGTAAAACTTACACATCTTGTGTGATTATTCGAGTTCCACGGCCCAGACGGTTAAATCTACGATCACGGCATAGTTTCTTCCGAACAACATTGCAGGTGAGAGAGTCATCTTCCAGTCTCGCCTTTATTTTTCATCTCGATTTGGTTTGAATTTCATTTTTTTTTAAATTAATTCTTTAGCTTAATTGATCGGTTTTTTGTAATTGTAAATCATCAAATCATCATCATAGCTTATTCAAAGAAGCTTTTGGCATCTTCCATTAGTTACTTCTACTATGAAAACGAGATATGATACCACTGTGCATTTTGAGTCAATTTCAATTCGTTTGCCAAAGAATCAAATGTTTGTGGTGATTATTTGCTCAGAGCCATCTTGACGAAAACAAAATACTAAATTTGACTTAACACAGGAATGGCCAACAAGATTGCGATGCTTCTGTCCGAAGCCATGAACAACAATGCTGTAATCAACACGTGTCTTGGAGTTTCCTTTGTCGTTTTGGGAGTGAGATCTGATAAACAGCAGAAGTATGTCGAGGCCTTACAGGAGCAGAAAGATTCGCTCTTAAAGTCTAACAAAGAAATGAAAGTCACAATGTGGGAGTGGAAACAGCAACTCTTTGCTGAAGCCACCTCTTCTGGTACTTCCGCTCTTGTTCCTCTCTCCACCCTTAAAGCCATCTACGGAGAAGTCACCACAACCACTCACTCTGGTAATTACCTCTCTCTCTCTGTGTTTGTCTAAAGATAACTCTAGTGAACCCTTTTCATTTCACTTGCCTTAAGAGTTAAGAGTTGCCCTCGATTATAAAACAAGTCACAACTGAAGTGGGTTTACTGGTCTTAAAACATTCGTTAGTTTTGTGTGATTAAAGATTTTTGATTAATACATAATACGGTAGCTTTATGGGTGGATGAAGCTCTAACATGGATAGATAAAGAAAACCTCTGCCGTTTATGGAATACTAATAGAAATCGACTGAATCTATATGCGGTTAGACCCTTAAGAGAAGGGGAAATGGATATGACTGATTAAAAGTCGCATTTGAGATTATAGCTGTGCATTGATTGAGTTGGTTTATGTTATTTGTTACAGGTGACACAGCCAAGGAAGAGTCTAAAAAAGTGTCTACCCCCGTGATCATGGTTTGAGAGGTTCTCGAGTAAAGACTAGCGTAGATTACTCGCATCATTTGCATTTTGTAAACTAACCAAGGTTTGGCATCAAATAGTCTTTTGTTGTGATCTATAATAAAGGGGTTTGGGCCTTGTTGGTTGAATCAAATTGAAAGTAAAATTCATTTTTGATACATGATTCATGAATAGTTATATTATAGTTTAACAAACGGAGTAGTGAGTAGTTTTGCGAAACCATGTATCTAACGATAAAACAAACAAAACTTTGTTCTTGTCTTGCCCATTATATCAAAGAATATAAAAGAAAATGGGCTCGAATGAAGAAAAGGTATTACTTTATACATATAAGGAAATAAAAGTGCCGAGTCAAAAATATTTACACATACAAAAACTTTACGTAAAAATTTAAACAAATTACATTTCATGGTTGAAGCTTGGAGAAACAGAGTCGTGGAGTTAAGTAAAAGTAGCGGTTTCATGGTTGAAGCTTGTGAGATCGTAGGTTTGGTCAAAGCTTGGAGAAACAGAGTCGGGGAGTTGAGTAAAAGTAGCTGTTCCATGGTTAAACACAAAGATTGAAAATTTGCTCTGACGTGGATGATTCAAGGTATCAGTGTTTGTTGACATATCATCACCGCTCATGAGAAGATTCGTAAACGAATGTGTCTGGTGTTGTTGATGATCAGGAACAGGACCGTACGGACAAAAGTTCATCAAAGGACCCAGCGAAGAAGAAGAAGGTAATAAGTCTTGTGGAGAGAAGGTAGGAGAAAATGGAAAGTTGTGGTTCTGTTCTGGTATAACAGCTAGGTGGCTCTGATCTGGTTCGGTGATGGTCTGATGATAAAGAAGCCTTTCTTGAAATACTTGTAACTGGTTTTTCAAAGAACCCTCGAACTCTAAGATCTTCTCCGTTAGTATTTTGTGTTCGTTTTCGTTATTAAAGATCTTTTCCACTCGTCGATGAGTTTCTTGTTCAAGAATTCGGAAAGATTAAAGCTTTTCTTGAGTTTTTCTCTGTCGCTCAATCTGCTAAACCTTTCGGCCATGTCCCTGACTTTGGACTGATCCTCGGGCCAAGTGTTGACGAGGTTTCCGTTGTGATCGTAATGGATGACACACACTTCGTTATCGCACAGAGTCGAAAGCTCGGAAGCTTTCTTGAAAATCGTCTTTTCTCTCAGCAACAGATTCGTGTTCTTGGAAGATTTCTTGAAACGGGTTTGATTTCTCACGGACAGTTTCGGTTCTTTGTTTCTCGAAGAAGACATTGTTAGGCAAAAACAAAAGCTTCAACAAGTTTTCAGAAGAATTTTATTGTGAGTGAGTAGCGTGACCAATAGTTTAGGATTTGCATATATTTATCGTACGTGATTTCCTTTTTTCTCAAGTATCAATGACACGGTAATTTCCATTTTTCGTACAGTTCATATAGCCGTTGGGGGTTTTTACCGTTGGGGTTTTTTTATAATAATTAATTAATTAACTGCATAAATTACCTTTTTCTCTCAAAATTCAAACCCAAACACGAAATTACTTGACGACTACATAACAGCTCAAGACGAGACAAGACAAGAGCCAACTTACAAAAGGTTTCTGAACCTAAGGTAAGCAAAGCTACTCAAAAGGATTCGTCACTCTTCATTCTCGTACACACACACACACACACTGCACATCACTTCCTTCGGCAAAACGAAGACAAAATCCATTTCCCTCTCCAATTTATTTAACCTTGAAAATCTCAATTAGTAAAAAACATTTGTTGGCCAGATTGAATCGAGATAAAATGGAATCATCATCACTTCATCAATAGTCTCCACAAGAACATGAGCCGTCCTTGAAACGGTGAAACCTGTACCAAAAAAAGCAGAGCTTCAGAGCCATGTCGACTTTCACAGAAGCAAATGGATTCACATTTGGCAATTGATTTCGATCTTGAGAAGAACATGTCGTATCAATCTATGTCCTGTCATTTGAAAGGAATCAACATGTGGTTATAGATTCTGCAAAATAAATTAGATTTGAAACCTCCAGAACCAAACCGATTGGATCTTACTTAATACACTCGGTTTGGGTTTATTACACCTAACCCTAATTAAGTGTACTACAATCAATCAAACCATTTTCGAACTTCAAGGCCAAGACCTCCTCAGGGTATCATAAAATGCAACTTTGATGCAAGTTATAATTGCACAACTACTCAGGCATATGTCGGTTGGGTTGGAAGAGATAACCAAGGAACTGTAATTTCCTGGGGTTCAACATCTCTCGGAGCAGCAGCATCAACTGCTCTCGAAGCTGAAGTGAAAGCCTTACTTGTCACTATGCAACACGCATATTCACATGGCCTAATGGAAGTTTTCTTTGAAGGGGATTGCAAAGTCCTCATGGACAATCTGATGGGCAAGAGCACGAATTTCTATAGAGGAACATTTGCTTTGATATTAAAGCTTCGAAAACAGATCTGCTGCAGTTGTGAATATGGGACACCGAGTTATCCATAGAACTGGGACAAGCTCATTTGCATTCTTTTGCCGTTTTATCTCTTTTGAGTGACTAGGATCTCAAGCATCAGGGATGTTTACCTTTTCATTTAGCTTAAGTAACTAGGATCTTAAACAAGTACCTTTTCATTTAGCATATGTGACTAGGATCTCAAACAAGTACCTTTTCATTTAGCTTAAGTGACTAGGATCTCAAACAAGGACCTTTTCATTTAGCTTAAGTGACTAGGATCTCAAACAGTTCCAGAGGCATTTGCGTTTAACTCGGGTGACTAGGAACCTAAGTAGCCTAAGGAAGACAACCTCATTTGCATTTTAGCATCAGGGAGGAAACGTTTTAAAGAGGTAATTAAGATTACCTTGATACGTTGACTAGAAAACCATAGGACAAGCTCATTTGTGTTCTGTCAACAGGGACTTAGAAAGAGGTAATTAAGATTACCTCATTTTGAGGCATTTGATTATAGCTCAGAGACTAGGGAACGAGCTATTCAAAGCGATGGGACAACCTCATTTGCAATCAGGCATCAACAGACATTTCATTCTTGCATTAGGGACAGTTCATAGAGGTAATTTTAATTACCTCAATATTATGACGACGCATTTGCTTATTTGCTAGGTGACCAGGAAAACAGGGGACAAGCTCATTTGCATTCTTTTACTTTTTATTTCTCAAGTGACTAGGATCTCGAGCATCAATGATGTTTTCTAGCTTTTCGTACATGCATCAGGGACGACATTTCAGAACAAGGCTTTTTTTCTTATAGCTTGGTTACATGGAAACTCAGTTATCTACTGAACCAGGACAAGCACATTTGCGTTTTGGCAACAGGGACGTTTCAAGGTAATTAAGCTTACCTTGATTGTAGGATGAGGCATTTGTTTAGCTTAGTGACTAGGATACCACAAGCTCATTTACATTTGGCATTTGGGACATTTCATAAAGATAATTAAGATTACCTCGATGCTGTTAGAGCATTAGGGACACTTCAGATAGGTAATTAAGATTTACCTCGTTGCTATTAGAGCATTAGGGACAATTCAGAGAGGTAATTAAGATTACCTTGATTCCACGGTGAGTAGAAAACCATGGATAAGCTCATTTGTGTTCTGTCAACAGGGACTTAGAGAGAGGTAATTAAGATTACCTCATTCCGAGGCATTTGGTATAAGAGGACAAGCTCATATGTGTTCTGTCTATGAGGGACTTAGAAAGGTAATTAAGATTACCTCATTCTGAGGCATTTGATTATAGCTCAGGGACTAGGAAACAGAGTTATGCAAAGAGGACAAGATCATTTGTGTTCTGTCTATGAGGGACTTAGAAAGGTAATTAAGATTACCTCATTCCGAGGCATTTGATTATAGCTCAGGGACATTTGATTATAGCTCAGGGACTAGGAAACCGAGTTATTCAAAGAGGACAAGCTCATTTGTGCTCTGTAATTAGGGACTAGAGAGGTAATTAAAATTACCTCATTCCTAGGCATTTGATTATAGCTCAGGGACTAGGAGACCGGATTATTAAAAGAGGACAATTGTGTTCTTTCATGAGGGACTTAGAAAGGTAATTAAGATTACCTTGATTCCGAGGTATTCAATCATAGCTCAGGGACTAGGAAACCATAGGACAAGCTCATTTGTGGCATGTCATGAGTGACTTAGAAAGGTGGCATTGGATTATAGATCAGGGACTAGAAAACCATATGACAAGCTCATTTGTGTTCTTTCATAAGGGACTTAGAGAGGTAATTAAGATTACCTCATTCCGAGGCATTTGATTATAGCTCAGGGACTAAAAAACCATAGGACAAGCTCATTTGTGTTCTTTCATAAGGGACTTAGAGAGGTAATTAAGATTACCTCATTCCGAGGCATTTGATTATAGTTCAGGGACTAGAAAACCATAGGACAAGCTCATTTGTGTTCTTCAATAAGGGACTTAGAGAGGTAATTAAGATTACCTCATTCCGAGTCATTGGATTATAGTTCAGGGACTAGAAAACTATAGGACAAGCTCATTTATGTTCTTTCATAAGGGACTTAGAGAGGTAATTAAGATTACCTCATTCCGAGGCATTTGCTAATTTCTTGGTACTAGAAAACCGAGTTATTCAAAGCGGTGGGACAACCTCATTAGCAATCAGGAATCAAAGGACATTCTATTCTTGCACTAGAGACAGTTCAGAGAGGTAACTAAAAATTACCTCAATACTAAGACGAGGCATTTGCTAATTTCTCGGTGTTTAAGGACATTTCATTTGCATTCTTCCAACGTTTTATTTCTCTAGAGCTGCCCCTTCTTGAACAGGTTGCCAGCCTGAAAGTCACAACATTTACAGTTTCCAGATGATTAGACAAAATAAATGTAATTTGCATTCTTATACGGTGAAAGCAAGCTGTCACAAGGCGGCAGTATCATATATAGTACCAGCAGGAAGGTGGACAGGGGCCTTCGACTTAACCTTTAACCCATGTTTCTCACACCGTTATGTTAAAGCCTTCATCAGCTCCTCTAGATCTGACTGTATTCTGTCAACCCGGACCTAAATATACCCAGTAAAGCATCAAGTCAGGCATGTACAACAGATCATAATATATTTTAGGCACCACATAAACATAGAGAGCATGTACCTGAAGTAGACCATCAGCACTACCATCTTCCTCCATGTTCACAATTGCTTGACTCAATTCCGTCTTCTGCATCTGGAATGGGTTAGCAAAACTTCAGTGAGCAGCAAAATTCCGTGAGAGATCTGTTACGTAATTAATATATTGCTTTCGGATCAAACTTGCAGACATGTTACAAATCAAGTCGTTTCCTAGTTTATGCTATCATCCATGAACCAACAAATAAACAAATAACTAAATATTCTTTAGAAAACAACTATTAATCCATAACAACTAAACTCATCCGATTTGAAGAGAATCCACAGTATACCCAAGTACAAAGATTGTGACTTTGAGAGAAACAAGTCACATAACATAATATCTGTAATCAAAATCCCAAACCCAATTCCATTATATTCCTTGTACACTTGCCTGAGTTGCAGTCCGCGAAGGGTTTCGATGGGGTTGAGGAAGAGCGATAGGATAGGATGGGATGGGACCTGATCTTGATGGTTTTTGGTGTGGAGAATGGAATTAACGCCAGAAAAGACTCTTGATTTTGATTTCAGTGCCAGAATTTAATACCGCGATTGAAAATTCCGGCGAGAAAAATGAAGAAGAAATCTCTGATTTGGAAATTAGGGCTTTGGAAGAGGCGAAGACGAAATCTCCGAAATTGAATTAAGAAAATAATGATCAGAGAGAATGCGAGAGAGAACTATACTATGTTCGGTGGGTTAACGACACCGGTTTAGTTAATTATAAGATAACGGTCACTTATTTAGTTTATACAGATGGTTTTTTTATGTGAACCCAAAAATAACCTGAGCGTTCGGTTAAACGGTTCGGTTCGGTTCGGTTCGGTTTTTTCGGTTTTCAGGTATTTTCGGTTTAGAGATTTAGGAACCGTTCGGGTATTTATAAATTTCGATTCGGTTTCGGTTCGGTTTTTTCGGTTTTTGGTTCGGTTCTGATAATTAAATTTAGAACCGATTAAGATCCAAAAAAATCACGATTCGCTTTGGTTT
>KE155764.1:56878-78058 GCA_000411075.1 Sisymbrium irio | reverse complement strand
TTTTTTTTTTTTTTTTTTTGCTTCTGATGAGAAATTTTATGATCTCTCTTAATCAAAGGTATAAAGGAAGTGTATTATGGATGCGCAAATGATAAATTTGGGGGTTGTGGTTCCATATTGTCGCTTCACTTAGGGAGTTCTCAAAGGTAAGACATCATGTAGGTCCAACGGTAATTTCAATCTTAGAAATAAACTGTCTTTATAAAATGAAAGTTTGTGATCTCTGTTTTTTTTTTTTAGTGAAGAAGCTCATAGAGGAAAAGGGTACAAGTGCAGAGGAGGAATAATGGCAGACGAAGCTGTCTCTCTTTTCAAATGTTTCTATGAGCAAGGCAATCCCAACGGTAACCACCGCTCATCTTTACGTGCAACTATGTTCTTTGATGAAACATCTTAAAAGTTTTCTTGTCTTTTTTGTTTTTGTTGGTTTTAGCCCCAAAGCCACATCGCCCTGTAGTTCAAAGAGAAAGGATTGACGCGAACTTCTTGTGAAAATCCGCGTTTATGATTAGGATATGGAGAAGCTAGGGTGGAGTTTGTAATGATGGCCCTGCGTATGTTTTTTGGCTACTTTTTCGGCACATGAAACCTTTATTATTGGGAATTATAGAGAAATTTATTTATTAGGTTGGAATTTTGTAAAGCAGGTACGATAGTTTCATATGAGTCATAGTTCTGTTCTCTCTCATTCTCGTGTAAAACCTTCAACTGCCCATTAGACCCATCAGACCGATCAATATTAAACGCATAAAAGCAAGAAAAATGAAGACTCACGTGCAATGAACGTGTTGGGGGCAACGACGGGGATGGCTGACACTACTCTAGGTTGTTTTGGGGATTTTGAGAGAAAAGGAAATTTGTGCATTTAATTAATAGAAATGTATCTAACGAGGTAAAAAAATCCATTTGAGTTTTATCATGGTGGGCAAGAGTAGCTTTGCTTACCTTAGATTCAGAAACCTTTTGTAAGTTGGCTCTTGTCTTGTCTCATCTTGAGCTGTTATGTAGTCGTCAAGTAATTTCGTGTATGGGTTTGAATTTTGAGAGAAAAGGTAATTTATGCAGTTAATTAATCAATTATTAAAAAAAAACAACAACGGTAAAAAATCCCAACGGCTATATGAAATGTATGAAAAATGGAAATTACCGTGTCATTCATAAATATATGCAAACCCTAAACTATTGGTCACGCTAATTTCACAATTCTTTTCTTCTGAAAACTTGTTGAAACTTTTGTATTTGCCTAACAATGTCTTCTTCGAGAAACAAGGAACCCAAACTGTCCGTGAGAAACAAAACCTGTTTCAAGAAATCTTCAAAGAACACTAATCTGTTGCTGAGAGAAAAGACGATTTTCAAGAAAGCTTCCGAGCTTTCAACTCTGTGCGATAACGAAGTGTGTGTCATCCATTACGATCGCAACGGAAACCTGGTCAACACTTGGCCCGAGGATCAGTCAAAAGTCAGGGACATGGCTGAAAGGTTTAGCAGATTGAGCGACAGAGAAAAACTCAAGAAAAGCTTTAATCTTTCCGAATTCTTGAACAAGAAACTCATCGACGAGTGGAAAAGATCTTTTAAGAACGAAAACGAACACAAAATACTCGTGGAGAAGATCTTAGAGTTCGAGGGTTCTTTGAAAAATCAGTTACAAGTATTTCAAGAAAGGCTCTCTTTTTATCATCAGATCACCACCGAGCAAGATCAGAGCCACCTTGCTGTTATACCAGTACAAAACCACAACTTTCCACTTTCTCCTACCTTCTCTCCACAAGACTTGCCTTCTTCTTCGCTAATCGAGGCTCCTTTGATGAATTTTTGTCCGTATGGTCTTGTTCCTGATCATCAACAACAACAAACACAGTCGTTTACGAATCTTCTCATGAGTGGTGATGATATGTCAACAAGTACCTATTCCTTGAATCATCAACGTCAGAACAAATTTTCAATCTTTGTGTTTAACCACGAAACTGCTACTGTTACTCAACTCCAAGACTCTGTTCCTCTAAGCTTTGACCAAACCTGCAATCTCAAGCTTTAACCATGCAACGTAATTTTTGTCTAAATTTCTGCTTAAATTTGAATTTGTGTAAATTTATGTGACGCAACTTCTTATTCCTATATATATAGCATTTCTTTTCATTTGAGTCCCATTTTTTTTTTTTTTGCTCCAGTAAGATTTATAGTTTAGAGACTGAGTAATCGTAGTTGTCTTAATTATTGCTCAATGCATGAATCATACAAGTTGATGTTGCTTATTTCACAAGCTTCTACATTGTCGTGATTACTACTTGTTGCATATGGGCTTTTCAGTCACATTAGTTTGTGATTAATTAAGTAAAGTAGATATGTGGTTAACCTATTTGCTTATGGGTTTCTGCTGAAATTGTGAATTATGGGCTACCCAAATTTAATCTATAGCAGCTATTAGCTATACAAACAAACTTAACTCAGCCGTAGACAGCTCCACATCTGCAGAGCTAGCTAACTAAGAAGTATGAGCAACCGACAAGTATCATTTTAGAATCTTACAGAAGCTAAAACCCAATTAAAGCTCATTTCGTTGCGATACTGTCTTAGGGTTCGTTGTGATAACGTCTTCCATGAATTTATCAATAGATTAGTGTATGGTTCATTGTTATTTGGAAGTCTATCACTCGAAACCCATTTTAGGTTTGTTTGTTTGTTTGTTGAGACCTTGTTTTCTCAGCTAACTTCTCATCGCCTTTAACTATGCTCCACAGCTTAAAGAAGTATGATGGTTACAATGATCCTATATCAAAGAAGAGTTTATGATGTTTTTGAAAGAATGGAAATATCTATTCCATCAAAAACCATCTTTACATCTAAGTATTTCTGTTTTAAAAAAAATGAAAAGAATAACTTAAAACCTAAGAGACTGTTACTGAAGTTGGTCTTCCTCATTGTTCTGCATCTCTTGTCGAGAACCAGAAAGACAAGACCGTTGTGATACTTCGTGTCTCCCATTTCCCTCTTAGAGAGTAACCTGTTTCTCATGGTTTTGTCAAGCATTTTGATAAGTCTTGTCGGGGGAAAAGTCCTCTCCCTCCATTTCGATAAGTTTTCAAAAGAGTGGGAAGTACTCTTCTCAATTCTTAGTCAAACTATCCATCAACAATCTCCTCCAAGATGAGATATTGCAGCGCGATAGAATACTTGGCAATTTTCTCTGATGAGCCATTACTTCTCAACAGAAACGATCCATCACCATGACCTTCATCACATTCAAATGGATTTTTTTCACAAACTTTGGAGTTGCAAATTGTTGTAACGTTTCTTTATGTGAAAAAACAAAACCTTTTATTGTAAAGATCGATGGGATCCATCGTTTGTAGATGAACAGTGACCTTGGTGAGTCTCCAGAATTGGTATCTGATAAAACAAGCTCACAAGCAGCTTTCTTGCTGAAAAACAGACACCACACGTTAATTCTTGCAAAAAACCATTTCCACTGGAAAAACAAAGTTGACTCACTTGGCATCTGTTATAGCATTGTGGCATAGAGCAAGAGTCCGCACCATCGCCATGTCTCTAGCTCGTGAGTTCATCATAGTCCCCTTGGAGTTTCTAATCGAAGAATGTAGCTTACTTAACTCAAAAGTGAACTAGCAAAATCTTGAAAAGAGTGAAGAGAGGAGCTTACAAGTGGCTAAAGTAGTCACTAAAATCATCGATGACAACAGCAGATGGAAACTCAACATGGAGATGAAACGCAGCAAAGTACTTCCTGATTTCTTCATCATCATCCACATACCTTTCAGTTAACATAAAAAAGGCCAATCTTTTTTAACTGAATCATTTGCTAAATACTTAAAAAAGAATAATCCAAAGCTTAAGTAAAGTTGGTAACTTTCTTACTTCATCTGAATTCGATTGAACACATCTGAGGAGGGCTCGATTCCCTAAGTAAAAAAAAAGCCAATCTTTTTGAGTAAAACAAAGTCACAATGTATGCGTGAGAGTGAAGAAGGGGGTACCTGAGAGAGAAAGGGAGGGTTGGTTTCGATTCTTTTACGGTGGCAGATGAAGACAACACGGTTGGTTTCAGAAGCAGTAGCTACATTGATAGCAAATTGGAATAGCAGAGAGGTTTTGCCTCTGTAGTAAGACAAGAGACAACAGTGAATGAGTTAAAGAAAGACAGATTAAGATACAAATTATAAGAAAAGAAAAGGCGTTGGAAGAAGTATACGATGTAACCGGTCCGGAGAGGAGAGTGATGTTTTCTCGCCGGAGATTCCCGCTGCCTCCGGAGCTTGGTTTCGTCGGGAAGAATCTCTCCGCCATTTGGTTGGAGACAACTGACAAGACAGCAAGAAAAACTTCGGTCCCTCCTTAAATTTGGATAGTTGCAAATACCGGTTCGGTTTAAGGGTAATATATCGGTTAAGTTATGATATTATTAATTATACAATTTAAGCATAGTATTGGGGTATTTCATTTCAGAAAAGGGGCAAGATGCACCCTATGTTTTGAATGATTGGAATTTTCTTTAGGAGAATATTAATAAAGCCAAAATAGTAAAATACCAATCAAACCGGTTTAAATTATATGAAGTAAAAACCAAAAAAGAATTACATTTCACCGGTTCAAGTCCCAGACACCACAGACTTACAAGACTAATGTTGTATACTATATGAATATTTATCCCACATTGTCACATAAGGCTCGAAATTTCTTAAGAGAAAACAAAAATCAAAAATCAAATACCAATCAAACTGGTTCGACTTAGATGAAGTAAAAGAAAACAAACAAAGCACTGTGACTTGGGGATTAGGTTTTGGTGTGACAATTACACAAGTCACGTTTTTGCTCAACCTCCTCAGGTCCCTCTTCGTTGTTGGATTTGATTCAAACTTGGAGCATAATACTGAAGATCTGACCCATACGTCCTGGCCTTTCCCGTACAGTATTCACCACCATTATAATCCACTCGTATGTACTTATTCTCTCCCACAATATGCAAGTCTTTCACGGAGAATTTGTCGCAACACACTACCACTTTGTTCTTCTCATCGGCCAAGAAACTCACCGCAGTAGAAAACAAATAACTAGTTCTCGCTGTTAGGAACTTGCTCCATGCCATGACCGACGATCCTGTGCTAGTTCCCACCCATACATGTACATCTTCTGAATATAAGCCGTCGTCAACGCGGTCAAGTGTACCAAACAGAAAAAGTTTCTCTTCTCCAACTAGTGATAAACCGGAAACGTAACAAGGAAATGGATTAGGAAGAGACTGGGTTTGAAATGTCTCTGTTGAAAAATCAAAACTGACCAAGCAACCAAACCCTCCTCCTTCTTGAGTAATATTAAAGTTAAGAGCAACCCAATAAGCAGTTCCCTTCACAGACACGCCATGACGACCTGGTGGTAAATACCAATTGGTCAAACCAAGAACTCCCCACGAATCAGAGGTAAAGTCATAGACTTCGTACTCGTTACGGCCGCTGCTTAGACAATTCCCCCTCAAGATTCTGTACTTCTTGTTCTCATCATAACCGAGAGCATAGTAATCTGTTATCTTGTACCTGTCTCTTGGTTTGACCCAACGGGTTTCCCCAGAACATGGATTCCAAACCACGAGTCTATCGTCCTCCGTGGCGCATAGCAACAACCCGTCGCAGTGAAAGACGTTACGTACGTCAACTTCTTGTGAAGTAGCAGAAAGAGGATCTTGAAGGTGTAACTGAGCTCCAACGTTAACAGACGGAGGAACGTTGTTGTTGTGTATTCCATTGAGATTGATCTTCATTAAGTAAACCCTCGAATGTATCAACATGATGACCAAAGGCTCCTCCTTCGGTGCACTCGCAGAGTGTTTCTTTGCAAAGCTTTCACTTTTCAACCGAGCGTGCCATTTTCTCGATACTGATCGGGATCTTGACAGAGTTTTCGCCGGAACCCTAGACAATATCTCCTCTATCAAATCGTCCGGAAGGGTTATCTTCTTCTCTGTAACTGCCATTTAATCTATATTCTGTTTTCAGTTAAAACAAGAAGAGGGAGACGAGAGAAAGAGAGGGTAGTGAGAAGAGAGAAAATTTAAATCTATATATATACTGTATTGTCTTTCGAAAAGGGTTTAATTATCTAAAACATAATAAGCGGGTACAAAGTTGAAAATGTTAATAATATAGGGAGCATTTCACTAAATCTAAGAAATCTCAGTCAACGCGATATTATTGGTTAGTGATTGTCGATCGGTCAAACATACGACATCGTTTAGATATATTAGGTTAAAATCAAATTGGGGAAAATTCCATCAAACTTGGAGAGACCAAACAATGTCTTCTTCTCCAGTGGTTTCAAAAGAAATCGATCCCAAGAATGTATTGTTGGTTACAGATTTCATTAAATCTATCACTTATCAAGACTCATCGCTCGACGATTTCACATCATTCGACTCTTTCTCCGTCTTGTTTCAAAGCAACATCAGAGCTCTCTCTGTTGCACGTGGGCGTATCTCGTGTTCCGTCATCGTCACGCCAGCCTTAGCTGTATATCTTTCCTCTGCTTTTTTCGAATTCAAAGCCAAATGGGTTTCATAAAGTTTCGATCTTTTAACTTATAAAAGACAAAAAGTTTTGTTTTTTTGTGTGTTAAATAGAATTACTTTAATGGGTTACATGGAGGATCAGTTGCATCAATCGCTGAGAGATTATCGATGGCTTGTGCGAAAACTGTCGTGTCTGAAGATAAACAGCTGTTCCTTGGTGAATTGAGTATGTCTTATCTCTCTGCTGCTCAAGTTTCGGTAAGCTACAACATTTGAGTTTGAATTGGTCATTGATGATCAAAGTCAGAGAAGGTTAATTCTTTGTGTGAGAGACTTGTTGCAGAGTGAATTGGTGGTGGAAGGGTCAGTGGTGAGGAGTGGGAGGAATCTGACGGTGGTGAATGTTGAGTTCAAGATGAAGGACACCTCCAAAGTCACTTACCTAGCTCGTGCTACTTTTTACCATTCTATCATCTCCAAGCTCTAAGCTTTGACACACTCGTTAACATTTTTTATACATTCTTGTATTCAATAAAACAAGATCCTGTACTCAGATTAGTCTTGAGATATTATAATACGCATTACATTTATGCATTACTATGTTGTCTCGCTGTCTTCAGTCACTTTAATGCAAGTCTACTTTTCCCACTAAGAAGGAATTGCGTGTCCATTGAGTACAGAGTATGACGAGCTGAGATATTTTTAAATGTCTCCAGGAATCTAGTCTTGTTAGTCTTTTAAGTAGTATATGCCCAGTGGTTTCCAATGGATCCGATGATGATTATCTATTATATGCTTTCCTCTTTTCATGTGATGAGAGCTCAGGTTCACGTGAACCCTCATATCACGGAAATAAGCAAACATACCAGAGACAGTTTGTACAAATAGCAACAGAGAGAGAGAGAGAGCTCACTAGTGATGAAATGAAAATGGTTCAGTAGAATTATCTTTTGCTATTCTACTGGTGACATGTAGAGAAGCAGATGGAAAAAAATATTGACAAAAAACGATACTCCAAGACACGTGTTTATTACAGCATTGTTGTTCATTGCTTCCGAGAAAAGACGAGCACAATTTACCGTTTCTTTTTAGTCCTACCATATCTCTTACAAAATACATGTTCAAAACTGTGATATGAGCAACTGGCAAATATATGAGTAGAAATGGGACAAATCTGACAGGTAAAAGAAGAAGAACAAGAATTATTTGAAAGTCATGACTCATGATAAAAGGAACAACTCTTTAAAAATTCACCCCTATGGGTGATTACATATGAATCTACACTATAAACGGAGAGAAGAAACAACGCTAAGAAAACTAAACCAGAATACGAAACAAAGAAATTGCTACTCCATTAAGATATTGTTAGACTATTGAAGGACACAAAAGAGGAGAGATACAAACAAGTAAAACTGAATCCCCCGTTCTTTTGGTTATGTTGCTCTTAAAGGAGTAGACATGGTGTAACCAAGATCAATCAGCTTTCTGATCAACACTTTCTCAGCTTTTGCCTACACAACGAAAATTCAAAACAAAGCTTATTACTTTCCCATTTTCTACAAAACAACAACGCACTTTCTAACAAAGAAAGAAAGAAAGAAACCTCGAGCAAGGGATTGTTTTTAGGGACATTGCAAGCCAGGATTATATTGAGACCAGTCTTCATCACTAAGAACACACAACAAAACCATAGAATCTACCAATCAAAATCACTATAGAATCAAGAAAAGAGTCAGTTCTTTTACAAGTACAAGTTTGTTACGTTCAGATATTCTAACCTAATCTACGCGCAATGCCAGATCCAGTGTTATCAGATGTTCCACCAAGTACCGAAGTAACACTCACTGTATTACTCTGCCATATAACCCAACAACCAAAATCAAAACTTTGAACATCAAAATTAGACACTCAAAAACCCTAACTTCCCATTGAAACTGCTGACTTTTCGTTGAAACTCACAGGTCGCGTTGAAGCGGCTGCGTACAAGCTCCCGAACTTGGCCGAATTACAACCGATCCATACATAAATCTGCAATACGGTTAAGGCTATAGTTTTTAGTTCCAATGAAGATCAAAGACATGAGAATTCAAAGGGAAGTGAGTGGCGGGAGAACCTGTTTCTGGAGACGGATGATTTGGAATTGGAGAGTGACGTCATCGAAAACTTCAGTAAAGCACGAGACTTTTACGCTTTCCTCTTCTGGGTTTACATCGGTTTGGTCGGAGATTTTAACCTGAGCAACGGAGCGAAGAACTTGGTCGTGTTCCGTCTCCATTGTCTCTCTCTCTCTCCCTGAGTCCCAGAAAAGTCAGCCTTCCCTTGTCTCTGCCTTTTTCTTCTAAAGAAAGAAACAACCGAATTAAAAAAATCAATTTCCGGTTTATACCTGTTTGATACGGTTCGATTTAGATGACGGTATTATTACAGTCAAAACCAATTTCCGGTTTTATACCGGTTTGATACGGTTCAAATTAGAATGACGGTCTTATTAAAGTCAAAATCAATCCCGTGGTCAAACGTAAAATCTTTCTCTCTTTCGTTAGCTCTCCTCTCTAAACGATTCTTCTGATCCTCCGAAGCAATCTCACTCCTTGGTTCGTCTCTCTTCCTCTTTGTGTCAAATTAAGGATCAATTTTTGTAATTTAGTTATCATCCTTATTGCGCATTAGGGGTCCCGAAGCTTGGGAATTTTCTGAAAATCGAAACAGATCTGTGTAGTTTCCATCAGATTAATCTAATTAGGCTGTAGATTTCTTGAATTTTTAAACTTTGGAGCTTTTAATGTTATAAAGTTTTGGCCTTTATGTGTTTTGGGTTATGAAAGTTGGATTGATCTTTTAGGTTGGTTTGTGTGTCTACTTGATGTGTAGAGATATGGATAGTGGAACGCTCAACATTAAAAAATGGGTAGTGATGTATCCAGTGTACATTAATTCAAAGAAAACTGTGGCTGAAGGAAGGAGAATCAGTTTGAGTAAAGCATGTGAGAACCCTAACTGTATTGAGATTAGTGATTGTTGCAAGCATTTGAAACTCCCTAGTGCTGTCGAGGTAATCATCCTCCTTTTATCCCAATTTTGGATTAGTTTGTAGCAGGGGTTAATGGTTTGGTTTTGTTGTGGTATTCTCAGATTGACAAAGCTTACCCGCGTGATTACATGCAAGTAGGGAGAGTGAGAGTTCAGTTGAAAAGGGAGGATGGGACTTTACTCAATCCAGCCATCACTTCAAGTAAGACCTCACATTATGCATTCTTGGTTTGGTTCTATCTCCGCTCGCTGTTGAAATTTTTTCTTGTTTTGTTTCCCGAATTGATCAGTTAAATTGAGCTAGAAATCAGAAGAACACTAACATGAAATCTTCTTTACCTCTTTGTGATCCATATGTTGTTGTGTCCAACTTTCCTGTGCATGTTGATTCATACCAGCCTGCATGCTATCTGGTCTCTAATATGAATAGGAGTTGGGTATTACCCAACATGAACATTGAAGTTTCGAGCAATATTTTGTGGTCTGCTATCTTTTTCTGCATTGTTTTATCTCATCATATCACCCTGATTTAAACTTCTTCATTGATCTTCAAATTATACGAGCACCAATTCCAACATGTGATCCGGAGGCTCTATGTGATCCGGAGGCTCTATGAGCTGTTGCAGTGATTACTAAATTTTCATTTATGTCCAGCATCACTGATTCACTATTGTCAGAGCTTCATGTGCGAAAAAAGCTGTTAATATATGTCGTACATATCGATCTATGCATTTGGAACTTAAGGTTATTGTGCAAGTTGTGGGATTTATCTGACTTCATAGACGTTTATGTTTGTTATGAGATTATTACTGGAATATGATATATGTTTACCTTAAGGCTAAGTTTTTCTGATTTCTCTCTTCATTAATTCTCTATCCAGTTCATTCTGTTAAGTTTTCAATTTCTCGGCTTTGATAGGCTCCTTACTATCTGTTTTGTGTGATTTCATTACATATGATGACGGCAGACTCAGAGATAGGAACTAATGTAAAACTTGTTTATTTTAAGTAATGCGTTTGGCAATGTTGCAGGACTTTGATGTGTTCGTGTTTGTGTGTGCATTGTTGTTACTTCTGTATAGCTAGCTCGACCTTAACACGCAGAAATGAGGGACATAAACCATTATTTTCCGATGTTTTTGCTTTGCTTTAATCCTATTGTCATGCCCATGAAAGCCTTATATGCTTTGCCATAAAAGACTCCACCTGTGTAACACTGCGAGGCCTTCAGACATATTTTGTGCTCATTGTGTTGATACATGTTTGCAGGGAAGCAACTGATGCAGAAAATTGCAGAATTGGTACCGAGACATCCAGAGAGAGTGAAGAAGCAGGAATCTCAGAAAGTGAAGAAGCAGGAACCTCAGGCCACAACTTCAACGGCTGGAAATTCGTCAAAGTCAGGCAAAGGTGGCAAGAAGAAGAGATAAACAAGATCTCTCTATCTCTCATTCATTTCTCTCCATCGCATCAGATTCTATGGTTTTTAATTTTCAAAACTTGCTGAGAACACAAAAATTGTGTTTGCTGATGTAAAAGATTTTGTTGGTTTTATCACTTTGCCTTTGCCTTTTTGGCATCATCACATCAATAGAACAAAGACTAATGACAAATACAAATCAAAACATAACCAAATATAGGATCAGCTGTTGCTTTTAGCCTTTTGCGCTATGGAGGTTTGCTACTCTTCCTTCAGCGAAGGTCAGAAAACACTGTTGGATACAACTATTCAAACGAAACATTCAAGATCCCTTCTTTTTATAAAGTGAACTATTCTAATGTTTGGTCGTTAACAAACCATATTGTATCAGTCTGATCCGACATCGACCCCTTTATGCTTGAAGAAGTCCTTGGCCTCTGCAATATCCTGCAAAACCAGAATAATCAAAAAAAAAAAGACAAGACCAGATTTTAAATCTGAATTGAGCAAAAGGATCTGGCAAACAAAAGTCTTGTCCTAAGAAAATACCTGCTGCAAGAGAACGGCTTCTTGGGGACAGGTAGGAAACTGCATTAGCCCGACACCAACCATTAATAAACCATAGCATCCGAGAGATACTACAAAGTAGATCGGCAGCTGTAAAAGAAACAGGTAACATTACCAAATCAGAACACATTACTAATCTCAAAAGATCAAGAAAACAAGAAAGAGGGCATGATTGCATGGTTTACTCACCAACCATGTGTGACTTCGAGGAACGATTGCAGCCTGCAAAAGACCAATCCAGAAGGCAGAGATTGCAACCAACAGGCTCAAGATCTTCACTATATGCTTCATTTGACCTTCACACCGTTATGTAAAAGTCTTAGTGTTTAGTATAGTCATGGAAGAAATACAAATATGATTGATGGATTCTCCTAAAAGTTTTAAAGCATTTACAAGGATTCACTGAGGGAGCCTACTAAATGAATTAATAAAACAATGACACAAGCTAACATTATCAAATGTGATCAACAAAATAATCCTTAAGATAAAATAACATTACATCTCCCAAACTAGGCCAAAACTCAAGAACTCAAACTCAAAACGAAGCTGAAGAATCCCAAGAACTCAAAATTCTAAGACTCAAAAACATTATCTAATGCAAATCACATTAAGCCCTTCCACCAAGAAAACCACCGCTAAATCCAAGGCAAATTCAATAGAAATTCCCAAATAAATCGATTGCGAAAGGAAATATATCTCTACAGTGAAACCGAATTAAGCGAAAGTCGATGCATATATACACAAAATATTGAGGAGGAAACGAATGTACAACTTACTGTTGATAGATGAGATCCTAATCGACAAAGTCAGATCGGAGATGTGAAAAACCTAAAAAGACTCTTCTCCCGTCGAACAGAACAGAACAGGTGAATTTGAAAACAACATACGGTGTCGTATGCGTCTATTGTTATACTGTATTATTCCGGTTTAGCTATCTTTAATCCAGATTTCGGTTCTCCCTATATCTGTTTAATACGGTCTAAATATAATATTTTTATACCTTATTTAAATAAAAAACATTAATAGGTGAAATATTTTATTTCTTTTCGACATAATATGTAGATATAAATTTGTAAAAATAAAACTCATAAACTTGGTAATCTAAATTATGCCTGAAATGTCTGTACTTTTAGTCATGTTCAATTTTTTCGATAGATTTGGTATTGTTCTTTTTCTTTTCTGTTTGCCAACATGCATTTGGTATTATCCACTTGATATTTTCAAATTCCATACAGTATTATAGGGGACTTTATAAAACATAGCAGCATTTTCTTATTAATATAGGGTCATAGCAAACATACGTTACAAAACGTCATTATTATACTTTTGTCAACACACATTATAAAACGTTATTACTTATCATACAATACTCATACACATAATTAGTTCTCTTCTTTTTTGGTCTTTCAAGAGACATCGGTGAGACGTATGTAGCCTTTCTTTGACGGAAGATCGGCAGTCTTGAAACCCTGAGGAAACATCTTCTTAGCCTCCTCGTCTGACACAGATGGTGAAATTACTACCGGTTCGCTTGGTTTCCAGTTAACTGGAGTGGCAATCTTGTTCTTGTGCTTGGACGCCATCAACAACGAGTCTAACGCCCTCAACACTTCGTCCATGTTACGTCCCGTGGTCGACGGGTACAAGAAACTCAGCTTTATCTATATCAAAACTCACAAAACCACCCCAATAAATCATATATACATGAAAATGATTACAGAGAAAAATTAAATTATTATATAGATGATTATTTACCTTACTATCGGGACCAACGATATGAAGGGCACGAGATGGACCGTTCTCGATTGGATCAATCATATTAAGCTGAGGAATGATCTCTTTGTTCGGATCAGCAATTATTGGGTACGTCACTTTGCTTCCAGGCTATTATGAATCATATATGTCACACAAAAAAACAGTCTTAAACATTGATCAAAACGAAGAATAATCATTTCTATCCAGCTAGATCAAAAACATTAATTAGTTTGTATTATATGCATCATGCATGAGATTAAATAGTACCGTAAAGGCTTCAATGTCCTTGACCCAATCTTTGTGAGACTTTATGTCGTCACAAGACAAACCAAGCAGCTTCACACCTCTCTGCTCGAACTCGTGAGCGTATTTTCCCATCGCACCTAGTTCCGTTGTACATACGGGTGTGAAATCCCCTATGCGTATCGGTCAGTCAAGAAAGTAAATTAATTCAATTTAAGATACAAAAACCGGATTAATTAACAAGATATAGTAATGTTATAAATACCGGGATGAGAGAAGAGGATGGTCCACGAATCGGCGAAGTAGTCATGGAGCTTGAAATTCTTATGTGTCGTCTCCACCTCTAGGTTTGGCACTGTGTCTCCTAGTGTGATCCCTGGCATTTTTTTCTTGTTATGGAAATGAAAATATTAAGTATTGATACGAATGGATGTAGTAGTAGGGGGGAATTGGGTTAAATAGAGGTCACAAACCTATAGATTGAGAGAGATCAAAGTCAGAGAAGGAGAATCTTGATGTTCAAACGAGAGGTGCATGCAAAGAGTATCACGTGGCGTACTTACGACTTAGGTTCACGCCACGTGTGACATGTCTTGTGTAATCTTCAAATTAGGCTTACTTCAAATAAAAAAAAACTCTTTTTATTTCGAGAAAATTTCATAGGCAACGACGATTAGAGAGACTCGAATATTTGTATCCTTTTTACTCGTATAATAATCGACAAAATTTTGAGTTTACATTCAAAAGTCAGTTTTCCATTTGGGCCGATATTATAGTTAATGGGCCCAGGAAAAAAGTTTTGACTAAAACGACGTCGTAATCTAGAAAGATCAGATCCTCGGAGCGACCTAGAAGGATTAAACGTTTCGTGGAAGAAGCCGAAAACTTCTGTCGGATCTGGAAGCTCTTCTTTCTTTTCGCTTCGTCCCGCTTAACGCTTTCTCTCTGCTTATTTTCTTCTTCCTCTGGTTTTCTTTTTTTTCAAACGTCTTTTTTAGTTCCCGTTGCTGCTTTTTGCTGTTGATCACGGACGCTTCTCTTTGGTATGGTCTCTAACTCTAATTACGCACACACTTTGGTTCTATCAATCGTTGCTTTTGTCCAAATTTCAGAACTTTTTTTGTTTAATTTGTTTATCTCTTTGTGGGTTCTGTTTCTTGTTTCAGTTTCTTTGTGTCTGTGCATAAAAGTAATTAGCTTGATTTTTACTAGGGGTTTTCTTTTAAAGATTGTTCGTCCCAGCTTTAGGGTTTGTTGTATCGAAATCAAGACTCCGTTTATATTTCCACAATTGGAAAATTTATGTTTTCTTTGTTAAGTTTAGTCATAGTTCGTAAAGCTCTTAAGGTTTCAAAGGTTTAGGTACTAAATTTGATCGGGACTGTACATAAAGAAAGCTTCTTTTTGTCGGAATGTCAAGTAGTTGAGTTTCATTTCTAACGGCTCTTTGATTTGTCAAAATGCTAGAGAGTTTTTCGACTGTTTAGTTTCTTTATGATGTATGTTTCACTGTCATGTTCCATATATTGTAGATGGAGGTGCAGAGCCTAGTTAACTTTGATTTGGATCCTGGTCCTGTTGATCAATCTATATTGGTGTGGCAACATGAGCATAGATCAGCTGCGATATGGGAAGATGAGGTGTGTTGTAGATTTTTAGTCATTATCTTTTTTCTTGTTTAGTTTATTGAATCTCGAGTTATAAATCTTGAATGTTCAATTTCAGGTTCCTCCACGTGAACTGACATGCCGGCACAAATTATTGGGTATGCGAGATTGGCCTCTGCACCATCTTGTGTGTCAAAAGTTGATCGAGTTTGGACTGTACGGAGTTTACAAGGTTGCGTTTATACAGCTTGACTATGCTCTGATAACAGCTCTAGTGGAGAGGTGGAGACCCGAAACGCATACTTTCCATCTTCCCGCTGGAGAGATCACTGTGACTTTACAAGACGTGAATATATTGTTGGGTCTACGTGTGGATGGACCTGCGGTAACTGGTAGTACGAAATACAACTGGGCTGATTTATGTGAGGACCTGTTAGGTCTCAGACCAGGTTCTAGAGATCTACATGGTTCTCATGTGTCCTTAGCATGGCTGCGTGATAACTTCCGGAATCTACCTGCTGAACCTGACGAAGAAACGTTGAAGTGTCACACTAGGGCTTTTGTATTAGCTTTGATGAGTGGTTTTCTTTACGGGGATAAGTCTAAACATGATGTTGCTTTGACGTTTCTCCCTCTGCTAAGGGACTTCGATGAAGTGGCTAAACTTAGCTGGGGTAGTGCTACACTAGCACTTCTCTACAGAGAGTTGTGTCGGGCAAGTAAAAGGACTGTTTCCACCATTTGTGGTCCTCTTGTTCTGTTGCAGTTATGGGCATGGGAACGGCTGCATGTTGGCCGTCCAGGAAGACTTAAAGATGTTGGCGCTTCGTTTATGGATGGCATAGATGGTGCTCTACCAGATCCATTAGGCTGTAGGTAATTTGAGATGTATCTTATTATGTTCTGTTTATTCTTACAAGATTAATTTTAATTTTATTTCGCTTATGAAACTGCTTGAAAACTAGATGGAGAGCCTCTCTGAGTCATAAAGAGAATCCTCGTGGAGGACTGGATTTTTATAGGGACCAATTTGACCAGCAGAAAGATGAGCAGGTATGAAACTGATCTTTTATATCACTTTAAACTATGTTAGTGTAGTGATAGATATAAGGAAAACTTCTTTGTTTTCCCATAGTCTCCTGATAATATTTATGAAAAGATCTCTAATACGGTGGTTGATATAAACGACTTGAGATTTTATTTTATAATGTGGATGTAGGTCATATGGCAGCCTTACACTCAAGATCTTCTAGCGAAGCTTCCCCTTATATGTCTTAGTGGTCAGAACATATGGCGAACCGTGGCACCCTTAATTTGTTTTGATGTTGTTGAGTGGCATCGTCCTGATCGGGTACTTAGACAGTTTGGTCTTCACCAAGCAGTCCCAGCACCTTGTGATAATGAAAAAGCTCTTCATTCTATTGACAAAAGAGGCAAATCAGAATATGATTGGTCAGCACGTCATAGTCGACACATTGGATTGTGGGAGGCACGTGAGTCATCTGTTGTTCTCGGTGAGCCAGAGTGTAGCCCAATGGACTATAATGATCCTTACATGGAGTGGTACCGCAAAATTACTAGAAGAATTATTAGTCCTATGAACGAGAGGCGCCCTGGGCAATTTCTACCCACTGGGTTTGCTTTCCAAGTGCTTGTAAGTTATAATGATCAACATCATAAGATTCTACTGATTTTCTCCTTACTTTAATCTCACTTGCCAATATAAAAGTGCAGGTCCAAAGAGTTGCAGCTATTCATGCACGATCTAAGGCTTCACTTGAAGAGGAACTTACTGTTGACACCGCGAGGCAAACATTACAAGATATCGTTGATATGTGTGCAGGCGCCCTTCAACTCAACGCGCCTTTAGGCTCATTATCTAATGGTAGGATTCCCTAAGAACTATTTGGATCATTTTTAGGCTACATTTCCTTAGTGATTTCTACTCTTAGTGACTTGGTGACGTATTAGATTGTAACCAAGAGAAGAAAGGAATTGATAATAGTAGATGAGACATTTGTTTCTCCTTAGATGATTAGTTATTACTTAAATTAAAATCTTGCCTTCATGATAGGAATACTTAGTTTCATTACACCTGCAAATGCTACATGCTCGTGTTCGTTAAGAAGTTTTGTCGAGACTTATCTTTTTAACTCTGGTATTTTCTTTGTTATAGGCTCTGTTGCTCAAGCTCCAAGTCCAGGACCATTTCTGATGTTACCTCAACCGACGCCTACAGTGATGTCGCAAAAGCCATTGTCTGGAAAAATGGTTTGCCAACCTTTGAATGAAATGGGACATGATAATGGTCTCTCAGCAGAACCTTCGGAAGGGATGCCACCTGTTCCGGATATAGGATGTGAACAAACTTTACCATCAGTTTCACAGAAACCTCTTTTCTGGCCTACCGGAGGGAAGCTTACTTTCAGTTGGATTTGTGATGTAATGTTGGGCTTCGATTGGTCTTCTAGGAACCTCCCAGCTTGTGAATTTTCAAGCGTTCTTCCTTTTAACGTCTTGGATGAGCTGATTCACTCGGCTTCCAAGATTCTGAAAAAAGAGCCAAACTGTGTTAGGATAGATAGTGACAAAGCAAAGGTAGTTGTGGTCGGAGATCTTCATGGGCAGCTACATGATTTGCTGTTCCTTATGCAGGATGCAGGATTCCCAAATGGTGATCAGTTTTACGTGTTCAATGGGAACTATGTAGATAATGGAGCATGGGGTTTGGAAACCTTCTTACTTGTTTTATCATGGAAGGTAAATTTATCATCCTTGTCACTTTTTCTGATGTCAGATAAATTTGGCAGCTATAATTGTTCATCCGGTAAATATTTTAATAGGCACTTCATCTTTTTGCTAGGTCTTTCTACCGGATAGAGTGTATCTTCTACGTGGCTGTCACGAGAGCGAGAGTTGTACATCACTGTATGGATTTAAAAGTGAAGTACTAACCAAGTATGGAGATAAAGGAGCAGCTGTCTACAAAAAGTGTTTGGAATGCTTTCAGTTACTCCCTTTAGCTTCTGTGATTGGTGGGAAGGTATTTACAGCTCATGGAGGTCTTTTCCGTGATGTACCAAGCTTTCTCTCTGACAAACAAGAACGAAGTAGAAAACGCAAGCGAACTCAGAAAAAGCAAGCGGATAACAGTTTTCTTGAGACAGAAAGTGGATCTGAGCCCTTGCTTCTTGGCTCGTTGAAGGATTTATTTAAAGTTAAAAGGCGTGTTATAAACCCTCCTGCTGAAGGTTCAAACTTGATTCCTGGTGACATTCTTTGGTCAGATCCATCGACGGACAATGGCCTCTTTCTTAACAAAGAGAGTGGCATTGGTTTGTTGTGGGGTCCTGATTGCACCGCAAAGTTCCTGCGAGACAATGATCTAAAGGTTAGAGTGATCAGTTTCCGTGAAAACTTAATCGTCAAAAACATTGCACCTAGAAGCATTGAGAGTTTGATAAAAGATTCTGCTACTCTTTCAGCATCCTGATGTCATTTATTTCTATGGCAGTTGATCATCAGAGGGAAGGAATCCCCTGACAAAAGGGCACAACGAGATGGTCTTCCACCAATGAATGAAGGATTTGCAAAAGACCATGAAGGGCTTATAACCCTCTTCAGTGCTCCTGATCATCCTCAGTTTCAGGTATGCTCTATTGGATTTTTATGAACTATCTTCAACCTGTAGTAAGCTCCATTCATATCATTTTTTATACTCGCTGGAAGAATTTCTCATATCTTGTAGATGTTTGAGCGTCAACACAATGCTGAGTATTTGTTGTCTTGTATGCAGGACACGGAGGAGAGACATAACAACAAAGGTGCCTACATAATCTTGCAAATCCCAGATTGCGAAGAGCCTGAAATTCATGTGTTCGAAGCAGTATCTCCGAGACCAAAGGTAGCTCTACAGTTTGTGATGAGATTCCTAACTTTTGATCTCTCTTAGTTTATTCTTGATATGTTCTGAGTTCTGACATCCACAGGCTGAGGCGTACTATGACTACAGAGACCTGGTTCATTCAACCAGAAATTTAGTACACAACAATACTAATTCTGCAACTGTTGATTCACCATTCTCAGCTCCCGATGACAAATATAGTTTAACATCCTCTGCGAATGTAGAATATAAGTCCATGGATATCTCTGAACCGATGGAAGTTGATGAAAAAGATGATGTTGGTTCGAAGAGCTCAGAATCTGGAACTGATGAAGTCACGGCTTTTGGAACTCTAGCATCTGGTGATAAAGATAAAGTTGATTCTTCAGAAAAGACTGAAGATGGTTCCAAAGAAGATGGAACTGCAGATATTAGTAAAGATTTATCCGATACAGTTGGAAAACTGGGAGCGAAAAGTGTGTTTGAAGCGGGGACTGATGAAAAACTGGAATCTAGACCTCTTAATGTTACTGATGTGGAACCGCCACTTTCTTGTGATCTTCATGTGCTTGATTCTGAAAAGTCCACAGAATCTAGGACAGAGAAAGCTGCAGACAGTGACGCAATGACAGTTGATGAAATTGCTGGAGAAGAAAATTATGTAGAAGCCTCCGACTCTACTAAGATTTCGGAAGAGAAAGCAGAAAAGGGAAGAAAGAGCGACTTTCTTGAGGTGTCAAATAATGTAAGTGAAGAGGAAACTCCAAGAGTAGATGACTGCAGCACCGCTGGTGATGCAACAGTGGAATTAGAAATCACATACGACGAGAAACCGGAAGGTACAGTAACTGAAATCACAGGTAACGACATAGCTGAATGTCCGACTGATAAAAACAGAGACATAGCAACCGATGGTGCTGAGAAGCTGGAACTTTTAACCAGTAAACTCAATTATTTAGAGCCCAGTGAAGATATGGTTGATTTTAATATGGAAGACATTGCCACCGATGGTGCTAATTCTGATCCGGGGACTGTAAATGGTGGGCTCAACACAGACTGTACCAGTTTATCCAATTGTATAACCATAAAGCCAGGTGGGTCTGAGCCAGTGGTGGGTCATGATAACTTTACAAATATTACGAAACCTTGTCGTGACAAGGACCATGAAGAGCCTGTGGATAAGCCAGAGAGAGTAATCAAACTGGTTACGTATTCGAAGCGTAAGTCATCTGACAAAAAACAAATGGTTGATTCTAGTGAAGATCCAAAGCAGAAGATAAACGAGGCTGTTGATTCCAAGACCAAGGTTGCCCTTGACAAGTCGCACTCGGTTCCAAGAGATATGGACTCGTGAAGTCTCATTCGGCTGGTCTTCTTTCCAATAGAGGTAACTCCAATATCTCTTCTAAACCTATCGTAGTTTATTCTTGATATGTTGTGGTTGGTACGTATGGTTTACAGTTTCTGCAACACAGGCATGTTCTTGCCATGAGCGAAACTGAGTTATGATTGATTAATAAACTCCATAACATTTTTGTCTCACAGGTCTTGCAGATGATGAGCAGCTGAGAAGTGTCTGTAGATGTGTCCTCAAAGCCAATGTACAGTAGCCATAAATAGCCTATAGCTTGCCAAATCCATCTTAACTGGATCCGCTTTGCTAATTTAAGTTTAGATGGTAGACTGTTTGATTAGTCGGTAGGATGGGTGATGATATGTGTTAGTTTTCCCAATTAAAATTCATCCACTTTCAAATTTTATTTGGGTGAATTATGTATCTTTTTCATTTCATATTTAAGAAATAAGTTGTCATCATGGTTCATGCTGACTCCGAGCCCAAACCGGATTAATCTTCTATCTTTTTCTCAGTTTAAGTTTCATTGAAAAAAAAAAGTTACATGAAAGTTAAGTCCATCTTGTACTTAACCAAAAACCACGCTTTGGCACTTGAGTCACTTGGCAGGCGATTTTAAAAGAATGGAATGGCACATTTGTGGTTTAAGTTTAACGACAAGGGTAAAACCGACATTTAAAGGTAACACAAGTCAATAAGGGGAGTAGTAGATTCACCCGTTGAAAACGCAGCGTATTAGCATCAAAAGCTTGAGGAGAAGAATCCGCCTTTGCGCGTCTTCTGGTTTTCTTATTTTTCTTTC
>KE155764.1:0-42569 GCA_000411075.1 Sisymbrium irio | reverse complement strand
TGTTTTGTATATACATATTATAAAAATATTTATAAAATATCTTAAATTATTATTAAAATAATGATTTTATACTATATCTTAAGTTATAATCTAAAAAATGTGATTCATCACGGGTTGAATTTTTTTCAAAATAACAAAAAATTTGAAGAAAAAAAAATATCCCGGGCTTTCGAAGCCCGGTTAAAGTCTAGTGTTAGATTATTTTAGCAGTCACGTAACATTTTGAGCACCCGCTGTCTTCGTCTCCAGAATGAATTCTCAAATCAAACAAGTTGTAATGAGTGTTAAAAAACATAGATTTTTGAGAATCCTTAGCCTTTCGTGGGCAGGACACAGGTTAGAGTCACGTTCAAAGATTCTGACCTTTTTTTTGTGGTCTGGTGTTGAGTTCAATCCAAAGAAAACAAAAATAGTTTGAGAAGAGATCTGTAGACCCAAAGGAGGAAGGTAGACTGGAATGCCTATCTTTAAAAGAAACAAATGATATTTCTTGTTTAAAACTGTTTTGGAAAGTTGCCTCCAAACAGTCTTTTCTATGAGTCAAGTAGATTCACACATACTTTCTTAAGCGTAGGAATATATAGTTTATCTCCAAAACCAATCCACAGGATTATGAATGTGGCAGAAAATTCTGAAATACTAAGCAGCTGCCACTAATTTCTGTACGATGAATAAGGAATCCACTTTTTTCTGGTACAACCATTAGTCAGCTCTGTACCGGATGATTGACATCAGGACCAAGAGGATTTATTGATATTGGTATTAGAAGGTATGATATTAAGCTGTGTCATGGGATAAATGGCAAAGTCAAAAACATCAAATCTCGCTCCTGAATGAAATAGAGGAAAACCTGCAAAATCTATGCAAACAAATGACTGCAGATGAGGACATTATCCTATAGAAAGGAACGAACGATAACTACAAACCCACTTTTAACATTAAAAATATATAGAAAAGCATTCGACTTACAACCCATTTCTTCAATTTCATAAGTAAATTGTAAATCTATTTATTTTTGCGATATTTTATTTATTTATATAATACTTATATTTTTAATACAACCAAACAGTATATATATATATATCTATATATTGATATATATTTGGTCGAACATTTAAAATATTATTACATATATTAAACATCTGTTACATAAATTAAATGATAATAAAAAATACTATGCTTTTATTTTTATTTATGATCTAGCGCAAGTTTTTATTTAATAAATTAGTTTAAATAATATCATAGTTTGTGAAAGTTATTTTTTCTTTATTCAGAATAAAGAGGGTCATAAAATTTAATTTAAATGTATTAATAACAAAATTTAAATAAAATCTATTTAGGATATTCTATTTTGAAGTAAAAAATGGAATAATATGTTGGAAATAAACTCAACTCCATTTTAGAGTTATTATATTTTAAATTAAAATGGAGATTTACATTGGAATGATTTTAGTTCAACCAATGTTATATTAAATATTGGACCATAATTTTATTTGAAATAATAATTTCATATTGTAAAAAAAACTAAAAAATTAAACTTTTTTGGGCCACAGCTATAAACATATAAATGGATTACAAACTTAAAGAGATTAGACTTTTTTTTGGGCCTTGGACCACCCTTTGTTTCGGCTGGTCTCAAACCCTTTGAGCTACATTCAGTAAGAATGTGTGCGACTCAAATTTGATGTTTCTGGTTGGGTTAAAATAAGAAGTTGTGAAGAATTGCTGAGAAGTAAAAGTTATAAGGGAGCAAAAAGCAATTTATGGTGTTGTTGTTTAATTAAACTGATATAAAAAATTTAGAGTGTATACGAAAACAAAATTACGAATATACAAAATGCAAATCGGTAAGGACCGGCACGTATATTACTTGAAAAAAATCTATCCCTGACTCTCGTTGTTTCTCTCTCTCTCTCTCTCTCACTTGTTTCTCTCCCAAAACGAAACCGTCTCGCTTCTCTCTCTCTCTCGCTCTCTGCCTCTTGACTCTCTTTGCTTCTCTCGGTAGATCGATCGCTGAGTTTCGAATAATGCTCGTTTGATTTTTGGGATTTTGAAATCGCGCTTCTCTTTCTTTAATGTTGAATCGGTTCGTTTCTCGGATCTCGATGATCCTCGATTTTCTAAACCAAACGTGAAGACGACCTTTACCATTTCTCGCTCTCCCCTCAGCTAATTTCTTCTCCCGTTCGTCGCCGCCATGTTCGAAGCTCATGTAAGCCCCTACCTCCTCTTCTCTCCTTACCTGCTATTTCTTCTTCAGCTTTTTGAGGTTACTTTTCGGTCTATTTCGATGTTGCGTATCGGAATGTGTTGGAATCATCTATTGAAAATCGAAAACGAAATGGCTTCATTACTTAGCAACAAAAGGAGAACTAATTACTTGATAGTGCATTAGGATTAGAATAGAAAACTGAGGAACAATTTTGGCTTTTAAGTTAGTGAATTGGACGGTTAATTTGGTTAAGCGAAGGTAGGATTTAAGAAATTTTAGTTTCCTAAAATTGCATTCCGTTTCTGCAGGACATATTTGTTCTTAGGTAGAATATAGAATTTTTGTTAGTTTCATGTCCACGTTAATTCATGGAATGGAGTAATGTATTAATTACAACTCTGTATTCAGGTACTCCATCTGCTTCGGAGGTATTTGGGTGAATATGTGCATGGACTCTCCACAGAGGCTCTGAGAATTAGTGTCTGGAAAGGTTGGCATGTCTTTTCTTGTTTTATAATTTTATATTTACACGCGGTGTTGACAATTCTTATGTGCAAAAACTACTCATGATTTAATTATCTCTAATATGAAGTGGTATGTTTAGTGTTTACTGGTGAAAATGGCTTATGTAGAGGTGTAATCCCTTGGCTTTCTAGTCAGTTTTTCTTCAATTTGGTTTCTTCCCTGTGTTGATGTTGAGCTTTTCTTGCTTTTCAGGTGATGTTGTTCTTAAAGATTTGAAGTTAAAGGCGGAGGCTCTCAATTCATTGAAACTTCCAGTCGCTGTCAAATCCGGTTTTGTCGGAACCATTACTTTGAAGGTTGCTATTTTTAATTTATTTATTTTATATTTCCCTCTTGTTGGAATTTCGATGATTTTCATCCAGACTACTGTTACCATCCTTACTTGCAGCATATTTCTTCTACGTATGTTTACTAAAAGTACTTTGAGGAATTAGATAGAGGAAAGACCACTTATTGATGAAATTCCTGTGAATGCTTATATGACCAGAAATGTTTTCACTTATGATGCTCTCATGTAAATATGTACAATAGCAGTGCTGGAAATTGATATGGTTTAGTTTCTGAAAGCATTTTGTTGGTAATAGCGAATACAGTGGAAAATTTTAGTCATTATTCACATGATTCGTTAGCAGTGCTAGCGAAGAGGGTATGAGCTAGACAGACTAGCACTATGAAGATTTTTTTTTGTGTCAGTTTTAGGTAAAAATGCTCTTTGATAAGGAGAAATGGCATATGATTTAACTGGATATATTCTGGGCTACATTTGCTGTCAAGCAAGTATTTACCGCTCTTTAAATAATGCGTGGACTTTTAAAAAAGGTAGATATGCGTGTGATTTTGTTGTTGCATATATTGAAGCGTTTGATACGAATTCAAATGTCGCCATGGAGATTACAAGTCAGGGTGATACCCTCCCTGGTTTCTGAACTTAATCCTGTAGTTAAAGAAGCAAATGCTACTTTTGTAGCAAACTCCTGTAACTATGGCTAGGTAGCATAACTAGAACCTGAAAATGACTCGTACAAACGTTTGTGTCAGGTCCCTTGGAAAAGTTTAGGAAAAGAGCCAGTCATTGTTCTGATCGACCGTGTCTTTGTTCTTGCGTATCCTGCCCCTGATGGCCGAACAGTTAAGGTATTCTTTTGGATTTTTATATCTGTGTTTGCGTTGTCTCGCCTTAAGCTTTTCACTTTGGCTGGTACCGAATTTGCTTATGCTAATTACACACTAGGAGGAAGACAGGGAGAAGCTTCTAGAAACCAAGCTTCAGCAGATCGAGGTACTAAATTTTTCTGGCTGATGCATACGTCTGAATACAATCGTTACATGAAACTTGGGTTTTCCTCTTTTCATCTACGAAATATATTTTGATGTTATTCTGATTTATCATTCTCGTGTTTGGTACAAATAGGAAGCAGAGTCAGCAACTCTTGAAGCAAGAGCAAAATCTAAGCTGGGAAGTGTATGCCTCTAAACTTGATAACTTATTTTGTAATTTTGATCTTTCTTATTTTCTTTTTACGGGGTATCTGTTTGAGTAACGCTGGAGCTGTCCTGATCAGATTAGAACATTCCTTATGATTTTTTTACTAAGGAAATTTGCACTCCTTGCTAGCTACCTAGATAAACAAATTTCTCATATGTTAGTCATGTTATAAAATATAACTCGTAGCTCTTTTATGGTCGATTCTTTGCAGCCTCCAGCAGGAAATTCTTGGCTAGGTTCGCTTATTGCTACAATTATTGGTAACCTGAAAGTATCCATCAGCAATGTACATATCAGATACGAGGATTCTACCAGGTTTGTGGCTGTTTGCCTTGTTGAGTTTTAAGCTTTCATATTCATTATTAATGTCTTTCTTGTTGGTGTTTATTGGAGACGACTCAGAAGTACTTGCTTAGCTTATTTTCTTATTTCAACAATATTTGCTCTAGTAATCCAGGGCACCCCTTTTCTTCGGGCATCACCTTAGCCAAGCTCGCAGCTGTTACAATGGATGAGGAAGGAAATGAGACATTTGACACAAGTGGTGCTTTGGATAAACTGCGTAAGGTGAGCTTTGTTTTCTTTCCTTTCTATTCTCAATTGGGCGAAGAAGTTGAAAGTTGAAAAAAGCATTGTGTGCTTGGACTATGAATATCTTTGATTCCATAGGGACGTTTGAGTTCTCTTGTGGTTCATCATTGGAATACAGTGGTCCCATGTCTTAAGAAGTTTTCTAGCTTCGAAGATTTTTCATTTTGTGGTCTCTCAATCTACGAAGTCCAAGGGCTCTTTTTCAAGCGGCTTAAAATACCAGAGAACATTGATTAGACTTTTAAAAGGAAATGTCGTTTGTTTTCAAATGGGTGAATGAGGTAGCAGTTGTAAATTGATTCAGAGTTACGAAAAAATATTTTTAATTGTTTTTTCTTAGTCTCTCTTCAATTAGTTCTTTTCTCTAATGTTTGTGTTCGTTTCAAAAGCTAGTGATAGTTCATACTTTGTTACAAGGTCTGTTGGCTGGAAACTAAAGTGTGTTGAGTGATAGTTATGCTACTTATTTTCTTGAACCAAAAAATTTAGGCTAACGCGCATGGTTTCTGTAACAGTCATTGCAGCTTGAAAGGCTTGCTCTCTATCATGATTCTAATAGCTCTCCCTGGGAAATAGAGAAGCAATGGGACGATATTAGTCCCGAGGAGTGGGTTGAGGTTTGTTCTTCTCTACCTTTTTCTTGGTGATTAGTTTGTGTTTTTCGTTAAATTACTACTCAAAATTTTCCTTGAGTTTTTATGTATTTAACTACCGACTCTCTTCCTTCAGATGTTTGAAGATGGCATAAAGGAGCAAACCGAGCATAATATAAAGTCGAAATGGGCTTTGAATCGTCGATATCTATTGTCCCCTATCAACGGATCTCTTAAGTATCACCGGTTAGGAAATCAAGAGCGAAATAATCAGGAGATTCCATTTGAAAGAGCGTCAGTTAACCTAAATGATGTGAACGTGACAATCACAGAGGTACCATTTTCTGTAGTTGGTATAGTTGGTTCTACTTTTTTCTTGGAAGTGTTGCTCGTTTTCTTCCAGGATTAGCTGTACATTTTTCCCTCGGGTTTTGATTTTTCTGTCCGTCTTCCTACTTATGAGACCCATTAGAGTTTGATACTGCGTCTGCTTAGTGATTTCTTTTTTTCTTGAGGTGCTGGACTTAAGTCACTTGTATTTTTTCTTCCACGTTTCTCTTACCAGGAGCAATATCACGATTGGATAAAGCTAGTCGAGGTTGTTTCAAGATACAAAACATATATAGAGATTTCACATTTAAGGCCCATGGTTCCTGTTTCAGAGGCTCCACGTTTGTGGTGGCGCTTTGCTGCTCAAGCTAGTTTGCAACAAAAGAGGCTATGGTACGTGTTTGTTGCATTTTACTCTCTCATGTAGGATCTCACTGACAAACTAGAAATAGGAACATCATTTATCTGGCAACGCTACTTTGTTTTAAGTCTTGCATAGTTTGATCACTTTCTGTTGAAGTACGACTGCACTCTTATCTGTATAATGATGGTGGATTTTGATCTGACTTTTCATATGTTGATCCCATTTCAGCTACCGATTTTCCTGGGATAGTATTCACCATCTTTGCCAGTTACGTCGGCGCTATATTCAGCTGTATGCCAACTTTCTGCAGCAGTCATCAAATGCTAATAACCCAGAGATGAGAGAAATCGAAAAGGACCTTGATTCCAAAGTGATTCTTTTGTGGAGGTAATAATCATATCCCCACATTTTCAGTGGAAAGCATGTGGTCAAATTCCACCTTCTGATGTATACCATTGGATCCCATCTCGCTGACACTTGATCTCTAGATTTATTTGGAAATTGACATGACCATGTTTTAGTTCGAACTGTAGTGGAAGCACATAAATATTTAATATAATGCTTGATTACATCTAGTCTTAGCATATCACTATTTTCTCATAAGAAGTTTAAGCTCTGCCATTCCTCCTCTTTATTTCATTGAGATTCTCAAAGGCACTGTGCTGTCTGTGCTCTTTCTCCTTCCTACTTATCTGATCATGTTTTGTTATGTTGTATCGGCGTAATAGGTTGCTTGCGCATGCAAAGGTAGAATCTGTTAAGTCAAAAGAAGCAGCTGAGCAAAGAAAGCTGAAAAAGGGTGGTTGGTTCTCATTTAAATGGTTAGTGGAGTCTGTTGCCTCGTTCTGAAAATGGTTGTCTTGCTTTTTGACTTCTCAAATTTTGTTTTCTTATCGTGTCTATGAATGCAATATCATAGCCAGACTCCTTTTAAAAAAAAAAATTAAATTTTGTGGTTACTATCTCCATGAAGGCGGACAGAAGCTGATGATGACCCTGAGGTCGATAGTGGGGATGAAGGATCGAAATCGATGGAGGAAGGATTGACTAAAGAAGAATGGAAGGCCGTAAATAAGTTACTGAGTCATCAGCCAGACGAAGAGATGAATTTGTATTCAGGAAAAGACATGCAGAATATGACTCACTTTCTTGTAACGGTATCAATTGGTCAAGGTGCAGCTAGGATTGTTGATATGAACCAGATTGAGGTGCTGTGTGGTAGGTTCGAGCAGCTCGATGTGACGACTAAGTTCAGACATCGGAGTACTCAGTGTGATATATCACTGAAGTTCTATGGCTTATCTGCACCAGAAGGTTCGCTTGCACAGGTTTGTTTTCAGTTTTCACCTTATGACCAGGTTCACCAATTCCTGTGATTAGATTTTATATTCCTCCATATAAAATGAAGATTTGACCTTTCCCCCCTCTCGATGTTATGCTGCTGTTTTTGCAGAGTGTATCCAGTGAGAGAAAGACAAATGCCTTGGTAGCTAGTTTTGTGAATTCACCAATTGGGGAGAACATTGATTGGAGGCTATCAGCCACGATATCCCCTTGTCACGCTACGGTAATCTTCTCATATATGTATGCTCTTGAAACATTGGTATTTAGGATCTGCCTAATAGTTGTATAACTGTAAGATACGTCTAGAGTATAGCAGCGTCTATCTAATATCTACCTGGTGAGTGGTGGCATTGAATGAAGTGTATGGTTTCCTGAAGATTGGGGATAGTCAATTTTCAGGATCTTAGAGTTGTGCTTTCCTTTTGGAAATTATGGAGGGAATATGCTATATGTTCTTATCATTTGAAACTAATAAGTACTTGTAACTGCCATGGCCATATGTTATTCTTAGTTTGGAATTTAGTTGTTGAATATACTTGCAGACAAAATAATTTCTATCTAGTATTAAGAGAGGTACGCTTCCCAAACATTTAACACCAGCGATGGAAGCTTTAGTGTGCTAAATCTCCATTCAGAATAGATAATGATTTTTAGAGGTTTAGATAATTTGGTGCTTGGGGTTAGCACAAGTCGTTTATTTTTTCAGTCATGAGCACAATCGGTAATTTTGCGTATTTGCAGATCTGGACTGAAAGTTATGATCGTGTATTGGAATTTGTGAAGCGAAGTAACGCAGTTAGCCCTACTGTTGCTCTGGAAACTGCTGCTGTGCTTCAGGTACTGGTGTAATGTTCAGTAGAATTTTTCTTACATTGATTTTATTGTATATACTTCGTGGTGACAATAAGACATGTAATTCAAACTATTGATGTATGCACCCTTACGCAAATCCTTAGTCATAGATTTCTGTATGTTTATTTTCGTGCAGACTTTTAGGCTGTAGCATTTATTTCGTTCTTTATTACAGATGAAACTAGAGGAAGTGACTCGACGGGCTCAAGAACAACTTCAAATAGTGTTGGAGGAGCAAAGCAGGTTAGCACAATTTAATTTGAATTTTATATCCCTCTTTATCATTGTCCCTAAGATCAAGTTGGACCATTTGGTAGTGTCTAAAGCGAGATGTTGGTTGCATGGAACAAAAGCTCTTTTCTTGTAGTCTGTTGGAAAGTAGATCTAAATATTTATCAGTGTGTCAAAATTTTCACCTGATTTCCTTAATGCTATGCCTTTGGTTTCTCAGATTTGCTCTTGACATTGATCTTGATGCTCCAAAAGTGAGAATTCCTTTGAGGGCTTCAGGATCATCCAAGTGCAGTAGCCATTTCCTTTTGGATTTTGGTAATTTTACGCTAACCACCATGGTGAGTTTCCAGACTTTCTCTTCAACTTTAGTAGTGTTTCTCTTCTGTTTTCTTATTTTTCTTGTACAAGTGTAGGATACTCGGTCTGAGGAGCAAAGGCAAAACTTATATTCTCGGTTCTGCATTTCCGGAAGAGATATTGCCGCTTTCTTCACGGACTGCGGATCTGACAACCGAGGTTGCAGTTTACTCATGGAAGATTTCACTAATCAGCCAATGCTGTCTCCGATTCTAGAGAAAGCAGACAGCGTTTATTCCCTAATTGATAGGTGTGGAATGGCAGTTATTGTTGATCAGGTATTGCCTTGTGCGACATTTTATATTCATGAGTAAATTGCTAAAACGAGGCATTTCTACTTGACACGCATCTATTTCTTGTTGAAGATTAAAGTACCTCACCCAAGTTACCCATCCACAAGAATTTCCATCCAAGTGCCAAATATTGGCGTTCATTTCTCGCCAACAAGATATATGAGGATCATGCAACTGTCCGACATCTTGTATGGTGCTATGAAAACCTACAGTCAAGCTCCTGTTGATGACATACCAGATGGAATCCAACCTTGGAGTCCTGCAGATCTTGTTAGTGATGCTAGAATCTTAGTTTGGAAGGTATGCATTATTATGTATATGTACTTTTCAGGCTTGATTTATATTTATTGGCTTTGATTGTATGGAACCTTTTGTGTCAGGGAATTGGCAATTCTGTTGCTACTTGGCAACCTTGTCACCTTGTTTTGTCTGGTTTATATCTGTATACATTTGAATCAGAGAGGTCACCTGATTATCAACGTTATTTATGGTTTGTGCTATTCTCCACCCATTATTTTCTTTCATGTACCCTCTTTCTCATTTTATTTTTCTTCAAGTTACTCTGTTTGCTACAAAGATTTTTGCATGTGTATAACTATGCACTTTGCATGTGCAGCATGGCTGGTAAACAAGTATTCGAGGTTCCTCCCGCAAATGTTGGTGGTTCGCCATACTGCCTTGCTGTCGGTCCAAGGGGAACGAATCTTAAAAAGGTAAGCTAAGCTGCCTTATTGTAAATAATAGGAGTCCTACTAGAAGTGACAAATTTATAAGTTTTCCAGCCACGAAGATACTCTTTTTAATTTGGTATGCTTGATGAATCCTATATGGCTACCTACCTCAAATAAGATGGTTAGAGTGTTTTTATTCTCTGGACCTTACTTTTATTGAAGTTTCGAAGTTACACTGGGGAAAAAGCCACCTCACATATATTCCTTTACAACCTCGCTTTGATTGTGTGTGTTTCATTTGTCTTTTTTTATTAAAAATCATTTATCCTATGCAATCTTCAGGCCCTGGAATCTTCTAGCACCTGGATCATAGAGTTTCAGGGGGAGGAAAAGGCAGCATGGCTGAGAGGGCTTGTCCAAGCCACCTATCAAGCTTCTGTATATTTACAAAATCTCACTTCTTTTTCCCTGGGCTTTTCTATTTTGCAGTGGTCGTGTCTGGTTGATACTGAAAAATCTTGACCTTTTGTAGGCTCCTCTGTCGGGTGATGTACTTGGTCATACAAGTGATGGTGATGGCGACTTCCATGGACCTCAGACCGGGAATTTGAAAGCTGCTGATCTTGTTATTAATGGTGCTTTAGTTGAGACGAAGTTGTACTTGTACGGAAAGGTTAGCTGTGATCTGCATTCTACATACTTCTATGTGTACGCTATCTGTATGCCATGGCGTCCTAATTAGGAACTTTCACAGTTGCTTGATTTGAGAAACCATTTAAATTTTGTGAAAGCAACTTTCTCTTATTTACTTGAATTGTGAATTCCTGTTCTCCCGCAGATCAAGGATGAATGTGATGAACAGGGTGAAGAGGTTCTGCTTCTCAAAGTTCTTGCTGCCGGAGGAAAGGTTTGTGTTTGGTGGATCTATTCCATTGTGCTAAGCTGATATTGATGTAGTGATTTGTATACATGTGTTTTGCGTCGTCCGTACTAAGGTGTGCAACAACTTAGTCAACCTAACGCCATGATATTTAGGGTCTGGTTAAAATGATATTATTTCATTAAGCCTGGCTAAGCTAGTTATTATGTGATGGAAACTACCAACAGAGCCACAGTGTTATTAATAAAGGTTGATTAAATGATAAAATTCTTGGCGTACCGTTTGCTAAAACACGTTGCATATCTTAGGAGCACCACTTGTCAAGTTGTCCGTTATTTGGATATATGTATTTCTTCCACTTATAAGGTTCCCATTCCTGATATGCCTTGTAATGCTTTCTTTCAAGCTCTTTTTATGTCTCTGTGTAGATTCTATACAATAGACTAGTTTGATTGAGGCAGAATTGTGTTTGGTTTGCAGGTCCACATGATAAGTTCAGAGAGTGGCTTAACCGTTAGGACGAAGTTGCACTCTCTGAAAATCAAAGATGAACTTCAGCATCAGCAGTCAGGAAGTGCTCAGTATTTGGCTTACTCTGTTTTGAAGAACGAAGACATACATGACTCGCCAAAAAGATGTGATTCTTATGACAAGGAGATGTCTGTAGGACATGCAGATGATGAAGATGCCTTCACGGATGCTTTGCCAGAGTTTCTGTCTCCTACAGAACCAGGTACTCCGGATATGGATATGATTCAATGCAGCATGATGATGGACTCTGATGAACATGTAGGACTCGAGGATGCTGAAGGTGGATTACATGAAAAAGACACATCTCAGGGAAAAGGCCTAAACGATGAGGTATTTTATGAGGTGCAGGGTGGTGAATTTTCTGATTTTGTATCAGTTGTTTTCTTGACGAGGAGCTCCAGCTCCCCCGATTATAATGGGATCGACACACAGGTATGAAATTTAAGACCATGTGAGGTCAGCTTAGTGCGTCAAATATACCTTTCTCAACTTTTGCTAAGTTCAGCTTGAAATCAATTTCAGATGAGCATTCGCATGTCAAAACTGGAGTTCTTTTGCAGCAGACCGACTGTAGTTGCTCTAATTGGTTTTGGATTTGACTTGAGCGCTGCAACATATGTTGAAAGTGACAAAGATTCCAACACTGTGGCATTTGAGAAATCTGATATTGAGAAAGAAACAAATGATGAAGGTGGACGCATTGAAGGATTGCTTGGATACGGCAAGGACCGTGTAGTGTTTTACCTGAACATGAATGTTGATAGTGTGACTGTATTTCTCAACAAGGAGGATAGTTCTCAGCTTGCGATGTTTGTACAGGAACGATTTGTGCTGGACATTAAGGTAAGACATATTGGCCTGCGGCATCTTGTTTGACGTTTTTGATTATGTTTCTAGTTTACTCTTAATCATGGCCCTATACAGTCGTACGAAATTAATGATACTATTGTCACTGAGTTTCTAAAAGTTAAATCTGCAGTTGGTTCTCTAGTTAAATGTTTTAAGCAAAGAAAATCAATTTTATCGAAAGTCTGTTTTGGTTAACTAATCTTTTGGTTAATTTGTTTATTTTTCAAGGTTCACCCGAGCTCTCTTTCTATAGAAGGGACTTTAGGAAATTTTAAACTCTGTGACAAGTCGTTAGACTCTGGAAACTGCTGGAGTTGGCTCTGTGACATACGTGATCCTGGTGTTGAATCTCTTATCAAGGTATCGAGTAGTGACGGCCTTAATTGCAGTTTCTGCGATTGTTGATTTTTGTTTGTTGTGGTTGTGCATCTGCTTACTTCCTCTTTCACTCTGCAGTTCAAATTCATTTCATATAGTGCTGGAGATGACGACTATGAAGGATATGATTATAGCTTATCTGGTAGACTATCAGCTGTTCGCATTGTATTTCTATACAGATTCGTTCAAGAGGTACCATGGTCACTAACCTTCTCTTACCTAGTTTTTAAAGTGCAACCGAAACTTATAAGATGGTTTTCTTTTGGATAATCATTTTATTGTGGACCAAACCAATGAAATGATTTTCAGGTTACAGCGTACTTCATGGGACTTGCCACTCCTCATACTGAAGAAGTCATTAAGCTTGTTGACAAAGTGGGAGGCTTTGAGTGGCTCATCCAGAAATATGAGATGGATGGTGCTACTGCGCTGAAACTAGACCTTTCGTTGGACACTCCAATAATTGTTGTCCCTAAAGATTCTCTTAGCAAAGAGTAAGTATAAATGGTGTGTGGCAATACTTTATACCTGCGATGCTATCAAATTCTTATTAGGTTAATGACAACACTTCGGTTTTCATAGCTCTCTAACGCTAGTCTAGCAGTTGCCATCAAAATCGTTTGCGTAGAATCTAATCTTTATACTGTAGTTCTAAAGAATTTGTAAGCTTCAGGTCTGCAACATGTTACTTTCTGTTTTGCTGAATCTCCAAAAAGTTTACTTCAATTTTTCTCTGAATGTTGGTAAAATCTCAACACGCTTCTATTTGCTGCAGTTACATTCAACTTGACCTTGGTCAGCTGGAGGTATCAAATGAAATAAGCTGGCATGGGTGTCCGGAGAAAGATCCCAGTGCTGTACGTGTAGATGTTCTTCATGCGAAGGTACAAATATATTAGATTAAGTATGAAATACCTCTATTTTACTTGTGGAATGAATACACTAGCCTGCTGATTGTTTATTTTGTTTTTTGTTGTAAAGATTCTTGGACTAAACATGTCAGTTGGCATAAATGGTTCAATTGGTAAGCCAATGATACGTGAAGGCCAGGGATTGGACATTTTTGTCCGGCGCAGCCTACGAGATGTTTTTAAGAAAGTACCAACACTTTCAGTTGAGGTCAAGGTACTGGATTTCTTCTTCTCTATACGTTTTAAGAACTAAAATATTTGCTTTAGTGTCAAGAACCTTGGCTAAAAACTAAATAAGATTTTTTATATTATTTTGTCTCTGCTTTTGATATAGATAGTCTAGGGATGACTATACTTATAAACGTTATTATCTTATAAGGATTGGCTTGCTATCTGAGACCACGAATAAAGTATTCAAATTTTGTTTTATTCATTTTTTCTTACGGTTATTTTGTCCTTTGTTTATTATATATACCAACCTTGTTACATTCCTTAACTACTGGTATCAGCAGTATTTTTTTTTAAAACTAAATACTCTCAATATTTACGGTGCAGATTGATTTCTTGCATGGTGTGATGTCTGACAAAGAATATGATATTATTGTAAGTTGCACAACCATGAATTTGTTTGAGGAGCCAAAGCTACCTCCAGATTTCCGTGGTAACAGTTCTGGTCCCAAAGATAAAATGCGTCTGCTGGTTGACAAGGTGAATTTGAATAGTCAGACGATAATGTCACGTACAGTTACCATACTGGCCGTTGATATCAATTATGCTCTTCTTGAGTTACGTAATAGTGTGAATGAAGAGTCACCATTAGCTCATGTTGCGGTACGTGCTTTTAAGCCTGATCCTTCTATATCCTTGTACATTTTGCCCCTAGGAACTATACCAGATATCTAAAATACCAATTTGTCATTCACTTTGATTTAACAGCTTGAAGGATTATGGGTATCCTACAGGATGACGTCACTATCTGAGACAGATTTGTATGTGTCGGTTCCTAAAGTTTCTGTTCTAGACATCCGTCCTAACACAAAGCCTGAAATGCGGCTGATGCTTGGCTCATCGGTCGATGCTTCCAAGCAAGCTTCTTCTGAATCTTTTCCTTTTTCCCTTAATAAGGGAAGTTTTAAGCGGGCCAACTCTAGGGCTGTTCTTGACTTTGACGCACCATGTTCAACGATGTTGCTAATGGATTATAGATGGCGAGCGTCCTCTCAGTCATGTGTTTTGAGGGTTCAACAACCTCGTATCCTTGCTGTTCCTGACTTCCTCCTTGCGGTTGGTGAATTTTTTGTTCCAGCTTTGCGTGCAATAACAGGAAGAGACGAAACACTGGATCCAACAAATGATCCAATCACTAGAAGTAGCGGCATAGTTCTCTCTGAGGGTCTCTATAAACAGATAGAAGATGTTGTGTACTTGTCCCCATGTAGACAATTAGTAGCAGATTCACTGGGGGTTGATGAGTATACCTATGACGGATGTGGAAAGATTATCTCCTTGAGTGAACAAAGAGAAAAGGATCTCAACTCAGGAAGATTAGAACCTATCATAATCGTTGGGCATGGAAAAAAGTTGCGGTTCGTGAATGTTAAAATTAAGGTTAAAACTCCTTTCTCTTTATCTATCTGATATTAAGTACGTACTTTGTATTTTAAAAATAGTCAATTCACATGCTCAAAGTAAATTTCTTTTTCCAAGCGCTTATAGTGTGAAGGAGAAGGATCTTTCTTGTTGCAATTATTGCTTCACACTCCCATTTTCTAAGATTCTTGATTTTTGCTAGCTGCTTGTTTTCTGTTTTCCTTCTATGTGGCAGAATGGGTCGCTTCTGAGCAAATGCATTTACTTGAGCAACGACAGTAGCTGCTTATTTTCCCCGGAAGATGGTGTTGATATCTCAATGTTAGAAAATGCCAAATCTAATTCTGAGAATGTGCTTAGCAATGCGCACAAATCATCAGATGTTTCAGATACTTGTCAACCCGATTCGAAGTCTGGCCAGAGTTTTACATTTGAAGCTCAGGTAGGATTCCTTGTGGTTTTTGTTTTACCTGTTTACACAGCTTTCAGCGCTTACTTTATAGCTGTTTTTATTGCGTTCTATTTAACTGAAAACTAATAGGCTATACATGCCTTCTCTATTTTACTTAGTTTTATCATTATTCCCTGATTCTGGTGTTTCTTTGATCTTCTTTTTTGACTCAAACATTTTTTTTATGTGGTGGTCTCTTCCTCAACCTTTTTTCAGTAGCCATCCTCAACAAATTGTCATTTGCTGGCCTATCTTATTAATGAAACTTGAAATTTTTGTTTTGCTGTATTTGTCAATTTCATAGCTTGTTTTTGCGCAGGTTATATCTCCAGAATTCACATTCTTTGATGGTACAAAATCCTCCCTGGATGACTCCTCTACTGTAGAAAAGCTTTTGCGAGTCAAATTGGATTTTAATTTTATGTAAGTGCAGCGTTCTCGAAATCTTAGTATCTGTGATTTAAATTTATCAACATTTTGTCACACATGAAAGTTCTGGACAGTTAGGTCTGAGCACATTCTATAACCCAATATTTCCGCTGGTACAAATATGATTGCTTGCTACTTATCTGTATGCTTGTATAAGTAAGAATCGTACTGAAGTAAACCCCCATCTAACGTCCACTACATTTTGCTCATGATCTTGAAAACAAGCTTTTTTCTTCTCTTTTTGTTAATGGATCTAAATGTATTTTTGCTATTTTTTTCAACAGGTACGCCTCAAAAGAGAATGACATCTGGGTTCGAGCCTTGCTAAAGAACCTGGTGGTGGAAACTGGTTCTGGTCTTATCATTCTTGATCCAGTCGATATTTCTGGGGGATACACTTCTGTCAAAGAGAAAACAAATATGTCCTTAACGTCAACTGACATATACATGCACCTTTCTTTGAGTGCTCTCTCTCTCCTACTGAATCTGCAGAGCCAAGTAACTGGAGCTTTACAATCTGGAAATGCTATTCCTTTAGCTTCATGCACCAACTTCCACAGGATTTGGGTTTCCCCGAAAGGTATGGCATCAATTAAGTTATGTGACACTGTTTAACCTTAAAAAGCTGTCTTTAATTTTTGGTCCAGCCACATGATCTATTATTTTTTCTATCTTATAAAGCGAATGTATCAGATAATTACACAATTGATTATTTCATTTTGGGGATGTGCGCAGAAAACGGGCCCAGGAACAACCTCACAATTTGGAGGCCGCAGGCTCCTTCAAACTATGTCATATTGGGAGACTGTGTGACGTCAAGGTAATGTTATTAGTGGCTTATCTGGTTACATGTATATCTTGTTGGTTTGTACCTTTTGCTTTGATATTTTCATCCCAACAACAAAGCTAACGATGATCATAGTAACTTTTTTTGTGTCTAATATACTCAACATATGTTTCATCCTGAATGTATTTAACTATATATTCAGACTCATTAATAGTATTGAACACCGTTCATAAATTTCATGTCAAACCATTTCCGTAACAGAAATAGGCACGCTCTTGTCGCATTGGAGTTGTTAACGTGTACTGGGGCGTAACATGCCAGCCTCTGTTTTACTAGACATATGCCAGTGCTTACAATTGCTTAAAAAAGAGTTCAGTCCAGTGTACAGATGTTTCTTCTGCTAGGAGGTATAGCTACATTATAACATTAATACCCTTGAAATTTTCTTTTCAGGGCAATTCCTCCAACACAAGCAGTAATGGCAGTAAGTAATACATATGGGCGCGTGCGGAAGCCGATTGGGTTTAATTGTATTGGCCTGTTCTCTGTTATTCAAGGTTTAGGAGGGGGTAATGGTCAACATTCGCTTGATAGCAATGAGTGCTCCCTCTGGATGCCTGTAGCTCCTGCAGGATACACTGCTATGGGGTGTGTTGCAAATTTAGGAAGTGAGCCGCCACCAGATCACATTGTGTATTGTCTAAGGTCTGACCTTGTATCTTCCAGCAGTTTCTCTGAGTGCATATACACCGTGCCCTCCAGTTCATTATTTGAGACTGGATTCAGCATGTGGCGCGCGGATAATGTTCTTGGATCATTCTATGCTCACTCTTCAACTGCGGCTCCCTCCAAACAGTTTAGTTCTGGCCTCAGTCATTGTCTTCTTTGGAACCCCCTTCAGTTGAAGACATCTCCAATCTCTGATCCATCATCTACAAATGGCTCTCAGAGCGAGCAAACAAATGATCAGACTGGAAATTCATCAGGGTGGGACATCGTCAGGTCAATTTCTAAGCCAACTAGTTATCATGTTTCAACTTCTAACTTTGAGAGAATCTGGTGGGATAAGGGTGGTGATCTTCGTAGACCTGTCTCTATATGGAGGCCTGTACCACGTCCTGGTTTTGCCATATTGGGTGATAGCATAACTGAGGGGTTAGTACAAATTTTTAACTTCAATTTTGGTCTCTAGATGAACTACCGTGAATGGACTGTTTCTTACATAAATTTCTTTTTCTCTTATTAGGTTGGAGCCACCAGCACTTGGAATACTTTTTAAAGCAGATGACTCTGAGATTGCTGCAAAACCTGTGCAGTTCACTAAAGCCGCACATATTGTGGGGAAGGGTTTGGATGAAGTTTTCTGCTGGTCTCCTGTTGCTCCTTCTGGTTATGTTTCTCTAGGATGCGTTATTACTAAATTTGATGAGCCGCCACGTGTTGATTCGTTCTGTTGTCCGAGGATTGATCTTGTTAACCAGGCCAACATTTACGAAGCTTCTGTTTCAAGATCTTCAAGTTCAAAGTCTTCTCAATGCTGGAGCATTTGGAAAGTTGACAATCAGGTTTGACAAACCGTTTAACTTTGATGCTTTGTCTCTTTTTCTGTGAAGGCTTTGTACTGCCATCATCATTGAATTGTAGGACCTTCTGGTTTTGTGAATCAGCTACCATCCCTTTTAATCTTAAGTACTCACACAGTGAAAAAGTATTTGCTTATTCCGATTGCTGTTGATATCTTGTGTAGGCATGCACTTTTCTTGCACGTTCTGATCTAAAAAGGCCTCCAAGTCGGTTAGCTTTCGCTGTTGGAGAATCTGTAAAGCCGAAGACACAGGAAAATGTAAATGCGGAAATTAAGCTGAGATGTTTCTCTCTGACACTTCTAGATGGCTTACATGGAATGGTATGTTATATGGTCAAATTTATTACCCAATTTACTTAAACCCAATGCTTAATGGTCGTCCTGTTCTGAATGCTTTCAGATGACTCCTCTCTTTGACACAACTGTCACCAATATCAAGCTAGCAACTCATGGTCGTCCTGAGGCCATGAATGCAGTACTCATTTCCTCAATCGCTGCTTCAACATTTAACCCACAGTTGGAAGCGTGGGAGCCTCTTCTGGAGCCATTTGATGGAATATTGAAGTAAGGATATTAATGTTTTTGATTGTGATGAGACTTAACTGGGAGATAAAACTGCATTTTTTTCCGTTGTATTTGGAATAATATTGTGATTTCTCACTTTCGCTTTGAAGGCTGGAAACATATGATACTGCCTTGAGTCAATCATCAAAGCCTGGAAAACGCCTGCGAATTGCTGCTACTAACATTTTGAACATTAATGTTAGTACTGCAAACCTTGAAACTCTTGGTGATGCCGTTGTTTCCTGGAGAAGGCAACTAGAACTTGAAGAAAGAGCGGCCAAAATGAAAGAGGTACTTGTTCTTTATCCTCTATTTCTTCGTGAAAATATATATATATATATTTTTGCGTGAAAATATATGTCTGCTGTGGTACAGGAATCCGATGTCTCTCGTGATAGTGGGGATCTTTCGGCTTTTTCAGCTCTTGACGAAGATGATTTTCAAACCATTGTGGTAGAGAATAAACTCGGCCGTGACATATATCTGAAAAAGCTGGAGGAGAACTCAGATGTAGTTGTAAAATTGTGTCACGATGAAAACACTTCTGTCTGGGTTCCACCTCCAAGGTTCTCCAACAGGTTAAATGTTTCAGACAGTTCTAGGGAAGCACGTAATTACTTGACTGTACAGATTCTTGAGGCTAAGGTACATACACTAAATTTATCCATCGTTGGAAATTTTTATTGTTGCGTATTAGAAATTTGTATGCTTAAGATAGTACTTTCACTTTTGTTTTTGTGAAGGGTTTGCATATCGTCGATGATGGCAACAGTCACAATTTCTTTTGCACCCTGCGCCTCGTTGTTGATAGTCAGGGTGCAGAACCACAAAAGCTTTTTCCGCAAAGTGCTAGGACAAAGTGCGTGAAGCCTTCCACTGTAGTTGTCAATGACTTCATGGAGTGCACTTCCAAGTGGAATGAACTTTTCATATTTGAAATCCCAAGAAAGGTAGTAAATTAGGAAACAGCTGGTTGTCTGCTTTCTTTGATGATCATCTTCTCTGCTTCCTTTGTTGATCATCTTCTCTGTTTCTTCAAACTTCCGGTATCTTATGCGATTTAGCCTAGAATTAACATTGGATTGACACAGTTTATAAGGCTAGTTGGTCTCCCAGTGTTCGCTTTTTAGATGGCTTGTGGTACAAGTTAGCTTGTATATCCGTTTGCAATACTCCTTTTTGAACTGGAACAATTGTCATGATTTGGAACTTATCTCATGTATTTTCAATTTTATTGTTATAGGGATTGGCCAGATTGGAGGTTGAAGTGACAAACCTTGCTGCTAAAGCTGGAAAAGGTTAAATTCCCTGTCTTCTTAGATTTCTTTACTTCAACCCGTTCGTCATGCATAATCATCAATTCAGCTGTCCTTTTTTTTTGTGCGTCTGTTTGATCGTTCTTTCCTAGAGTGAATTGGCATTGTTTATTGTTCATTTGAGTTCTTGGACTGGAAAGTTTTCCAAGGTTCAAAGAGTCGCGATGGTCCCTATGTTACATGAGAGTAAGCTATTAACTAATGCAGGAGAGGTAGTCGGATCGCTTTCATTTCCTGTTGGACATGGGGAAAATACACTTAGAAAAGTAGCTTCAGTAAGGTCGCTACATCAATCAAATGATGCTGAGAATATTAGTTCTTATACGCTTCAGAGAAAGGTTAGTTGTTTTTCATTTGTATAAGGGTATGTTAATGGATTTCTTAAGATTTCATAACATAATTGTCATTCTCATTTGGTTTATGAAATGAAGAATGTCGAAGATGTACATGACAACGGATGCTTGCTTGTCTCAACAACTTATTTCGAGAAGACTACAATTCCCAGCACACTAAAAAATATGGAAAGTAAGGATTTTGTTGACGGAGACACAGGTTTCTGGATTGGACTTCGGCCTGACAACGCATGGCATAGCATTCGCTCGCTGCTTCCGCTCTCTGTAGCTCCGAAGTCACTACAAAACGATTTTATTGCAATGGAAGTTTCTATGAGAAACGGAAGAAAGCACGCAACGTTCAGATGTTTAGCGACAGTTGTAAATGATTCAGATGTCAATTTAGAGATATCCATATCTTCTGATCAGAATGTCTGTCCAGGAGCGAGCAATCATAATGCTTTGATTGCCTGTAGATCGTCCTATGTTTTACCATGGGGATGTTTATCTAAGGATAATGAACAGTCCCTACATGTCCGGCCAAGGGTTGACAACCCTCATCATTCTTATGCATGGGGTAGTTGCATCGCCGTGAGTTCTGGTTGTGGAAAAGATCAACCATTTGTTGATCAAGGTTTGCTCACTCGGCAGCAGACGTTCAAGCAAAGCAGCAGAGCATCTGCTTTTGCTTTGAAATTAAACCAGCTTGAGAAGAAGGATATGCTTTTCTGCTGCCAGCCCTCTACAGGGAGTAAGCCGTTTTGGCTCAGTATAGGAGCAGATGCGTCAGTTCTTCATACAGACCTTAATACACCTGTTTATGATTGGAAAATTTCTGTTAGTTCTCCTTTGAAGCTAGAAAATAGACTTCCTTGCCCAGTCAAATTCACAGTGTGGGAAAAAACAAAAGAAGGTACATATCTTGAGAGACAGAATGGTGTAATATCTTCAAGGAAGAGTGCTCACGTATACTCAGCAGATATTCAGAGACCTGTATATCTTACACTAGCTGTCCATGGTGGTTGGGCGTTGGAAAAGGTTGGCCTTGATATTCTACAGAAGTATCTACTCACCTTGGGAAACGTTCTCAACACATTACTGAATTTAAAGTTTTTGTTTTTTTGTAGGATCCTATTCCTGTTTTAGATCTATCTTCAAGTGACAGTGTGTCATCCTTTTGGTTCGTCCATCAACAGAGCAAAAGGTTTGACACACTTTTTTTTAGTTCTTACTTTCCTCAGATATTTGAATATATGCCTTATTACTACGTTCCATGATGATATTTTGCCTCATCATACTCTTTCTCTTGAGTTTCAGGAGACTGCGTGTAAGTATTGAACGTGATGTTGGAGAAACCGGGGCTGCACCAAAGACAATAAGGTTCTTCGTTCCATATTGGATTACAAATGATTCATATATTCCTCTAGGCTATAGAGTGGTGGAGATTGAACCTTCAGAAAATGTGGAAGCTGGCTCCCCTTGTTTGTCTAGAGCCTCCAAATCATTTAAGAAAACTCCTGCATTTTCGATGGAGAGAAGACAACAGAGGAAAAATGTCCGAGTGCTCGAGGTTATTGAAGATACTAGTCCTATGCCTAGCATGCTTTCTCCACAAGAATCAGCTGGTCGGAGTGGCGTTGTGCTGTTTCCATCTCAGAAGGATTCTTATGTTTCCCCACGAATTGGTATTGCTGTCGCAGTTCGGGATTCTGAGATCTACAGTCCTGGAATTTCTCTTCTTGAGCTTGAGAAGAAGGTTAGTAGCTAAATATTAAATGATTTGCTTTTGCTGGACTGTGTTTTATTGTACGAACCATTTCCGACGCACTCTGTACAAAGAATTTCCTCCTAGCTGTCCGGCCGATTCATCATCATCTTTAGTTGGTTGTGTGACTACCCAACGCTTTTTTAATTAACCACAACTCCTATTCCAGGAACGCATAGATGTAAAAGCTTTCTGCTCAGACGCCTCGTACTACAAGCTCTCAGCAGTATTGAATATGACATCGGACAGAACAAAGGTCAGATATCACTTCCATGAGAACTTTTTTTCCTTTTTGTCATTGCTCTGGCATATTTCTGTGAATTACTTCTCTATAATCAAATTCGTGCTCCTGTACTGTTTTTGTTGGTGTTGGTTTACCAAAGTTGTGATTTGGCCGTGGGAACTCTTATGGATTAGCTTGACATACAGTACTTAATTAGCCTTCGCTTTTTCTCTCCTGTTTCCTGTAAAAAGTGTACATGCTGCTGCTATATATTAGGTATTATATCAAGATGATTTAGAGGAGATTAGTGCTTAATAGTAATTTGAACACTAGCTTTTCTGGATAGGCTCATTTTTGAGGTCAAAACATTGGAGTCCCACTTTTTATCTTACTACCAGTTATACATTTACTTTCAGGTTATTCATCTCCAGCCAAACACCTTATTCATCAACAGAGTGGGTGTGAGCATCTGTCTTCAACAGTGTGATTGTCAGACAGAAGAATGGATTCATCCTTCTGATCCTCCAAAGCTCTTTGGATGGCAGTCTTCCAGCCGGGTTGAGTTGCTGAAAGTATGTGATATACCTTCAGATTTCTGTGTCTTATTTTTAATGATGGTTAATGTGCTTACGGCGGATGGGAAATTTTCAGTTACGAGTGAAGGGATATAGATGGAGCACACCATTCAGTGTCTTTAGCGAAGGTATAATGCGTGTCCCCGTTGGAAGAGAAGATGGGACTGATCAATTGCAGCTAAGAGTACAAGTCAGAAGCGGGACAAAAAACTCACGTTACGAAGTTATTTTCAGGCCAAACTCTGTCTCCAGTCCTTACAGGTAATCACACATGCTTCAGTTGTCTTCCAGTTCCAGATGATTTGTTTATTTTCTGATGTTACTGTACTATTTGCGTGGATATAAAATGGTACATTTTCCAACTGCCAAATCATATTTGCATTTATGATAAAGAAAATTGCTGCCAAATTTGTTCCCGCTACTATATCTACGTTTTTCACTACGGATATCTGACTTTTATCTTTTTGTATTCGCGGTACTGTGAATTCACTCCCCCAGGGTCGAGAACCGTTCCATGTTTCTTCCTATTCGCTATCGCCAAGTGGATGGTGTCAGCGAGTCTTGGCAATTTCTTCCTCCTAACGCGGCTGCTTCGTTTTATTGGGAAGATCTTGGTAGACGACATCTATTTGAGCTTCTTGTTGATGGAAATGATCTTTCTAAATCGGAAAAATACGATATTGATAAGATTGGAGATCATCCACCACGAAGTGAGACTGGACCTAGCAGACCCATACGAGTTACCATTGTAAAGGAAGACAAAAAGAAAATTGTGCGAATCAGTGACTGGATGCCGGCAGTTGAACCTTCTTCAAGCATAAGCAGAAGACTTCCTGCATCATCTTTGTCAGAGTTATCTGGAAATAGGTCTCAGCAATCTCATCTTCTGGCTTCAGAAGAGTCTGAGTTTCATGTGATTGTTGAGCTCGCTGAGCTTGGAATCTCCGTAATCGATCATGCTCCTGAGGAAATATTGTACATGTCAGTTCAAAACCTCTTTGTAGCATATTCAACCGGCTTGGGCTCTGGGCTTAGCAGGTGAGTTCATCACGTTCTTAAGGTGTAGCTTATTTTACAAAGAAAGGGCCATCATAATTCACCAGTGTAGTTATTCGGAATGACCATACTAAATTCATATCTAATTCGATAGTGTGGTCACTGTATACACGCGTATCAGTTATACAAACCAAGCACGCTGGACTAATGCTGAACGCTAATTGTCTTCCAGGTTCAAGCTCAGGATGCAAGGAATACAAGTAGATAACCAATTGCCATTGGCTCCAATGCCGGTTCTGTTCAGACCACAAAAAACTGGAGATAAAGCTGATTACATTCTGAAGTTTTCTGTTACTATGCAATCAAATGCTGGTCTCGACCTCCGTGTCTACCCGTATATAGGTTTCCAGGGACGTGAAAATACTGCCTTTCTGATTAACATTCACGAACCTATAATCTGGCGCATTCATGAGATGATTCAGCAAGCCAACTTGAGTAGACTATCTGATCCAGAGTCGACGGCTGTATCAGTTGATCCATTCATTCAAATAGGGTATGTACACGGCTTCGCTGATATATATACATGTTTTTTACTTAATGAGTCCATTCATCGATACTTACCTATACAAAATTGCAGAGTTCTTAACATCTCAGAAGTTAGATTTAAAGTATCTATGGCCATGTCCCCAAGTCAACGGCCGAGGGGAGTGCTTGGATTTTGGTCATCCCTTATGACTGCTCTTGGGAATACAGAAAACATGCCAGTAAGTTTTCCATACTAATTAATTTGTGAGAACGCGGCGTAACTAACAATAAGGACCTCTTGTGTTGCACGCGATTAGCCTATTAGGGTACCTACTAAAAATATTTGTCGTACTTGTATGTAAGTCTGACTTGGGGATTAATATGTGGTATCTACACGACTCTGGACGAGTATGACTTTTATGTAGAGACTTGAAAATACGGGTATCCTCGCCGCGACTTTAAATGCCATTATCGTGTTTGAAATGGCCAACATCCATTAATTAGTTTATGATAATCATTTTTTACTCATAGGATCGCCACAGTGATTATAATCGACGAGTCTCACGACTTTTAGAATTTGATCGTCGATGTCCCAACTACTTCACTTTCAGCTCAACCCAGCCGAATATTAATATGTTTTTCTTTCTTAACGTTTCCTATCTTGAAACAGGTACGCATAAGTGAAAGATTTAACGAGAACATCTCCATGCGGCAAAGTACTATGATCAATAATGCTATTAGGAACGTAAAGAAAGACCTCCTTGGCCAGCCTCTTCAGTTGCTCTCAGGTGTTGATATTCTTGGCAATGCAAGCAGCGCTCTTGGCCATATGAGTCAAGGCATAGCTGCGTTGTCAATGGATAAAAAATTCATCCAAAGTCGACAGAGACAGGTTCGTTCCTGGCCTTGATATTGCTCCTTCTCCATGTTGCTGTTTCATGTAGGCACAGCATTAACAATACAAGTTGCCTTCCATCTGTTCGCCTAATATGTAAAAATTGTACTATTAACACTTGAATGTTCCAATGGCTTTTGATACGCATGTTTTCTCATATTTGGCAGGAGAACAAAGGTGTTGAGGACTTCGGTGATATTATCAGAGAAGGAGGTGGAGCTCTAGCGAAGGGGCTGTTTAGAGGAGTGACAGGCATATTGACAAAGCCTCTCGAAGGTGCTAAGTCTTCTGGTGTCGAAGGCTTTGTCTCAGGTTTCGGGAAAGGAATTATCGGTGCTGCTGCCCAACCTGTGAGTGGAGTTCTGGATCTTCTGTCGAAGACCACTGAAGGTGCAAATGCCATGAGGATGAAGATAGCAGCAGCCATCACTTCAGATGAACAACTTCTTCGTCGAAGACTTCCAAGAGCTGTTGGTGCTGACAGTCTGCTTCGTCCTTACAACGAATACAGAGCACAGGGGCAGGTACAATTTTAAATTTATGAACTTGTTTAAACATGTATTCCACTAGTCGTTGTTCTCTTGGTTAGCTGATGAGGAATAGATGTGTTTGTTCTGATGATACTTTTGCATTTACAGGTCATATTGCAGTTGGCAGAATCTGGATCATTCCTTGGGCAGGTTGATCTGTTCAAAGTACGTGGGAAATTTGCATTGACAGATGCTTATGAAAGTCATTTCATCCTACCAAAAGGAAAAGTTCTAATGATCACACATCGAAGAGTGATACTGCTACAAGTGAGTTACACAATACCCTCTTGCTCTCTGCATATGCATAAGGTTTACTTGACCTAGTGTTCCTCGGTATCTGTCCAAGAAATCCTCTTGACATTTGCAAATGTTTAATGTTTCCAGCAACCCTCCAACATAATGGGTCAAAGAAAGTTTATTCCGGCCAAAGATGCGTGCTCTATACAGTGGGACGTTCTATGGACTGATCTCGTAACCATGGAACTGACTGACGGGAAAAAGGACCAACCTAACTCTCCACCTTCGCGTCTTATTCTCTATCTGAAATCAAAGCCATATGATTCGAAGGAACAAGTCCGTGTTGTTAAATGCAGTCCCAACACCAAGCAAGCCTTTGAGGTGTACTCAGCCATCGACCAAGCCATTAACTTGTACGGGCAAAATGCCTCAAAGGTTAGTAGAGCTTTTTTTTTGTTTCTCATTTAAAATTACAATAGTGTCACCACTTGTTTAACCATTGACCTAACATGTTACAAGTGATTTTACCACCATGGGTATTATGCTGCCACACAAAGGAACCAAACTTAAGATTATGTTTTGGTTATATAGGGATTGGTGAAAAACAAAGTGACAACGCCGTATTCCCCGATTTCTGAGAGTTCTTGGGCTGAAGGAGGTTCTCAGCAAATACCAGCTTCAGTTACACCATCTTCGACCTTTGGGACAAGCCCAACGACCAGCTCAAGTTAGAAGCTGTCTGAATCTTTGAGCTCTGTCACCTTCCAATATCCCCTCTCTCGCCTCCCCGGTAAAGACTCTTTTCCCGTTTCTCCTCTGATTATTTATCCATTTGTTTGAACAAAGCTTTGGTTTTGTTTGCTCATAACCGTCTGAAATTTGGGTCTTGACATATAATCTAATGGTGTTTAACCGTTTAGGTTTTTAGTAGTCCATATTTGCGTTCGAATGCCATAGCGTTTGCATTCTGTAAATTTGCCTGATCTCTAATAGGCATACTTTTTTGTTCTCAGGTGGGCGAGATGAAACACAACTTTGGTAAAGAAAGCATTTCATTTTGTTCTCATTTTTTCGTGTAGGATTTTGATAAATCATATGGTAGAAATATGTGTGTATATATCTCTGAAGTACAGACTTTTCCAACGTTAGACTCGTGTTGTTCAACACATGTATACGGCGCTGACTTATAATTTTATTAATTTTTTCCAAATAAATCAATTTGAATCTCTCCTCCGGACTCCCCTAATAGGAAAATAAGTAAATATTTTTTTAGCAAGTGATTTTAAAAAGTGTAAAGGTAAACTAAAAAATTAACGCCCACCGTGGGGCGAACCCACGACCACAAGGTTAAGAGCCTTGCGCTCTACCAACTGAGCTAGACGGGCTAATTGTTACGAACTTTCTATTTACATTTAAGATTAATTACATGAGATGAGCTGAGAAGTGTAATGTAACTGTTGTTAAAAAAATTTGTTTCCCTTTTCATTTTCTCTCATAACTTAAAATATGTTTCGAATATCTCATTATCCCATTAGAGTATGTATTTATTAATCCTTTGGTAATGAGTCAAAATGCATTTATTGTTGGTTCATTTTCGTGTTACTAGCAATTTTAAACTATGGCTGAAATTATACGTGAAAAGAAGGGCGGTTTATTCGGACGTCAGCAGCACAAACTAAGGAGGAGAAAGGCCTTGTCTTGTGTTTCTCTTCAATTCTAAACCATTCTACACGCTCTCCTCTCTACTTTGGAGATTCCGTTTGATCATATCAAAGTTGGAATTTGTGGAGTTTTCTAGGGTTTCGGAATGAGGAAGCCGAAGCTATCGAAACTCGAAGTTGGACATGTTCGTCTCTCTCTCCAAGCAGAGATCGGTTCAGATACTAATGGCGGTTGGCTTACTCTACATGCTCCTCATCACTCTACATGCGAGAAATGGGTTCGTGATGATATCACTACATCTAAACAAGAGTCTAACAATGCGGATGCATGGTGGCTTAGTCGATTGAAACTATCTGTCGGTTGGCCATTCCCATTCACAGTTGACAAGCTTTTTGTGCTCACACTTAGTGCTGGATTGGAAGCTTATCATGTTAGTGTCGATGGGAAGCACATTACTTCCTTCCCTTACCCAACTGTAAGCGATTGTTTTGGCTTTTCATAAAACTAGTTGTGGTTTGATTAGTAATTGGCATGAAACTGATGATTGATTGTCTATGTGGTTTGGCAATATGTATGTATAGATAGAAGTCTGTACATTGGCAACATCGATTACTATCACAAACCACTCCGCCAGGGTAAATGGGCCGTTACATATGAGGTATAAACTTGTAATCTTTGGCTTGAAGAATCATTTGTATCCGATGGTTTCTCATACGGATTCAAAAATGTTTTTCCAGGAATGGCCAGAGGAAGACTATCCACCTTATGCTAATGGTCCGGGGTACATATTATCAAACGATATCTCTCGTTTCATTGTAAAAGAGTTTGAGAAACACAAATTAAGGGTACGTCGCAACAGAATTTCCCAGCCAACCTTGCCTGATTATTTCGAAACAGAGAATGTATATCAGTATAACTCTGTGTTTTTCTTTTCCCTTCTTTCTCCTTCTTGCACTACAGATGTGAGTGTAGGAATGTGGGTAGAACAATTCAACAACGGGACCAAACCGGTGGATTACATTCACAGCCTCAAGTTTTGTCAATTTGGTCGCATAGACAATTACTTGACGGCGCATTACCAGTCGCCGAGACAGATGATTTGCTTGTGGGGGAAGTTGGTTTTGACAGGAAAACCTCAGTGCTGCAACATGAGATGACACGAACCAAAAACACCCACTGTTTCTCTTTGGTTTGCAAGAGGAAAATAGAAATCCGAAGAGTTTTTCTTCTTTTTTCCCTTTTTTTTTTTTAGGTAGCATTTTTCATAGCATATAACTTCTTTGGCTGTAGTATATCTTCTTCATCTTCTAGAACGGATTTCAAAATAGATGTGTTTTTTTTTGTCAAATCTTATATTAATATTCATTCATTCCTTTCTTATTAAGATATTCGTATAATTTCTAGAATTTTATATTTTAAACTTCCAATGTCTGTGATTCAGACAATACCTGACAAAACATAGACATCACCTGTGGAAAAATTGTTGCAAGTGTCGATAACAGTGAGTGTTCATAACAAAGGCAGGCTAGGCAGCCTCATGATTTGGATACAATGTCCACAGTAAAGAAAACAAAAGCCTCTATTTATTTTCGATGACAGAAAACCAATATTAGTTGTCCATGGTACTAACACAACAGCTGTTTCCACCAGAAGATGCTGCAAGAAATCTTTGGATCATAGTTTTCTTCGGATCAGACCTTTAAAAAAGTCGAAACTGTAGTTGAACAGAAAATTACTCCATATCAGTTAGTATTTAGTGCAATGTTAATCCATCAATCAATTCACTTTTCGTTAACACATGCTAGAAAATTCACCTATTGCCATCAGGGTGAAGCTCATACATTTGATTGTCATCTCCAATAGCCAACAGATAACCCGAAGAAGTCAAACCCTGGAAATTAAAGGGAAATGCAGAAGTGTTGTATTTGAAAATGTTTCAAGAAAACATAAGAATCTGAAACTGTGAACCATCCTACCTGAATAGTCACAACATTTTGAACAACTTTGTCCTCGGTTTTTTCTTCCACAATCACTTTTTGTTCACTGCACGGTAAAGTTTATATTCACAAACCTTAATCTGAATGTATCACGAGAAGTCAATAAGAACTTCATATTTGGCAGAATTCATACTTGAGTTGGCAACTACAATCCTATGTTGTAGCTCAGGTTCGACAAACTATAGCATTAAATATTGATAACCAACAAATATATCGTTCTATACTGTGAAAAGGCTTAGTCTATTGCAGGCAAATACCACGCCGTATATAATCATTTAGTCAAATTAGAAAAGCCAAATCAAAACCAGTTCAGATTACGATAGCATAAACCCTTCAATGGCAACAAGCACAGAAAATGCAATTACATAACGGCACCTGTGAAGCCATGTCCTGTAGTAAAGCTCTTTGAGAGATTTAAATCCTGTAAAGTGCAGTGCGATAACAGAGTGATTACGTGACAAAGATCTTCAGAAACAAGCAGCTAACTGAACTGTTAACTAGTCTCCGAGATGAAAGCTTTACTTTACCTCGTTCCCTGAATAGATCATAGAATGTTTCAAATTTATGAAAGAAGGCCCCAAGAATCTCTTCTCTTCTAAGTAGGTCTGATGTCGGAGACAGGTCTTTGAGTACTGCATTTAAGCATGTGGTTGGTTGCTCGTTGTCCACATTCAGTCCAACACCTATGAAAAGAATTGGTTTTGTCATTTCTTTCAAACTAAAAGAATAACAAGTAAAAGAAACAAGACTGGAGAGCAGTGGTGCCTTTAAAAAATGCGTATAGAGTCATCAGACTACTAAAGATTAATGTCTATTACCAGCACTGATACTGAACTTCTTTGATCTGTATGATGAGCTACACAAAATGCCTCCAATCTTAAGGCCATTCAAGTAGATATCATTTGGCCACTTTATTTTAACGTCAATGTAAGGCAAACCCTGAAATTGGTGAAAATTAAAATTAGCGAAGCTCAGATGTTATTTCTGGTGTTACAGATCAAACAAACATCTAAATAGGTATATGTATTTATATACCTTCTTGTCGCAAACAGATTTCACTGCCTCCGTGACAGCAAGAGATACCACATACTGTATCAAAGGCACAACTCGACCATCTTCCATTTCTAGGGTAAAAGAATACATAAGACAACCCTTTGGAGATTCCCAGACATTCTTTGACCTGCCTGCATTCACAACGGTTTCATATTTCAGTTTTCCAATTCCACTTGGTACTATCTAACCCATCATTGTTAAAGACTCTAACCTCGACCCNCAAACAGATTTCACTGCCTCCGTGACAGCAAGAGATACCACATACTGTATCAAAGGCACAACTCGACCATCTTCCATTTCTAGGGTAAAAGAATACATAAGACAACCCTTTGGAGATTCCCAGACATTCTTTGACCTGCCTGCATTCACAACGGTTTCATATTTCAGTTTTCCAATTCCACTTGGTACTATCTAACCCATCATTGTTAAAGACTCTAACCTCGACCCTTGAATTGGACATCTGTGACACAAACTGCGCCAATTGGAAGCTCACTAAAGTTGCTGTAAGTCACTAAAAAACGGATAATTACCACACAAAGGTGTTTATTCCACAGTTGCGTCAACCAAAGAGATGGAAATGCTTACGAAGAAACAACATCGTGAGTGGAAGACAACCGAGGAGACCAAATGAGAAACCTCCCAAACCGATCAGTTGAAATGGAATCCATGAAGAGAGAAAGATTGAAGGATGTTTCATCTTTGACTAATAGAGTCTCAGCCTCGGATTCTAAGAAAAGTGAAACTTGGGTATTATCTGAGAGCTTAAACACATTATCGTTCTTCAAACGCGTTGCTATTTCAGTTTCCACAGAGGACTTGCCACATAAAACCATGCTACACGAATCATCACGGTCCATAGCTAAATCAAAAAAAAAAAAAAACAAGTATAAGTAACAATCAACCATAGCATCATTCAGTTTCAAACAATAAAGCAAAAAAATATCATTTCCATAAAATCGATTCATGTCAAACCAAAAGCTTGCAAATTTTTGGTATATCATTGATAACGATACCCAATACAGATAGTTTCCATCAAATTGATCTGAGGTCAATGATAGCATATGTAATATCGTACAAAACATCAAACTCCAAATTTTAATTCAAAAGACATTATTAGTCTCTTACCTTTTCACTGAGAGGAAAGGCAGAGAAGAGAAGAAGAAGTTTAAACGTAAAATCAGCAGTGTCTGCTGTAACTAGGAAAGTCAGATTCAGAGACAAGAGTTAGACAAACATACAAATGTTTTGTTTTTATTTTGTTATGAATTGTTTCTTACTTTCCAGTTATTTTGATAAGAAAAGTCATATTACATATGCTAACCCAAAGGAAATTAAATTACTACAAATCAACGATTGAACCAGTTTTAATCCATCATCAATGCAGTATATTTTAAATAGAAACTTTTAGATAATTTTTATTCATAAAATAATAATTTAATTAAAATTTGTTTTAATTAAATAAAAGAAACCATTAGTACATTGATACATAATGTTTACAAACGATCTCTTGAATAGCTTGTATAAGAGACTACTATATTTCTCTCCTCTTTATAATTATTTTTAATATTTCAGTAAGTAAAGATTCTCTAAGCAATCACGGTTAACCATGGTCTAACAAAAGGTAAAAATCTGTCAATTTATTTATTTCTCATGAGGAAATGGTCTCTACTTACGAGAAACTTGCGCCGCAGGGATTGGTATCAGGTTCGTTACATGTAAAGAGTTTCAAAGTGTATTTTATTTATTTCATTTTTCTCATTTCAGACCAGAAATGTTGAAAATAACTTGATCAGTTGTGTATGTGTGTGCTTTCTTGGTCTTGTCTGATCATTTAGGATTATGGAATACATTAGATGGATTTGTCTCTGCCGTAAGTTTTTTTTAATGAAAAATTGATTCTCTAGTTAGAAATCAAGATAAGAGAAGAGATACATTGGTCTAATGCCCATGAGATCAATGAAGCGCAGATATATATAAAATACACAAATAAAAATCGAAGATCGAGATCAAGCAGACGAACCAGCGACGGCGTCGGAACAATGGATCGCACGAGATACAAAGAAATGCCCTAGAGGATCCTCAATCGCCCTAGAAGCTTAGCTCCGGCGAGGAAAGGTGAAACGGAGAATACAGTTCGAAAAGGCGGCTCAATCGTACGAAACCGATAGTTAAGGGTTTAACGAGAGAGAGAAGAATCTGGTGGTTGAGAGACGATGAGACTGTTTCTATCAAATTGGATCACGACCGTTGGATTAAGGCCAAGAGAAATAATCTGACGGCCTAGAACGAGCGAACCCCCCCAAAAAAGACAGTCTTGTGTTGTTGTATTTGCGATTAGCATACCCTTTGACGCTAAACTCGATATCTTATTTATAGGCGAGGGAGAGGCCAAGTTTCGTTCGCGCGTCACCGAGGGGGCAAAACTAGGTTTTTCTTTTCTTTTATTATTTTTTATTTATTTAATATATTATTTTCCTTTTGTTTTGATATTATTATATTTAGTTTTAATAATTTTGGATACTCTATTCATGACTAGGTCTCCTGGGATAAAGAATAAAAAGCTCTATTTTCTTGTTTTACCAATATTAAATTCGATTTATTTATCGCATTTTGGTGTAATAATTTGTACTTTTCATTATAGTTTTTAGGGCAAGCGGTCATCAAGTGAAAATATGAACTGGGGGGCATTTTTTATTTTAAAAAATCAGCAAGGACTACTCTTGTCAGGAAGGAAAAAGGTCGAGGTTGTACCGATTAAAATACACTATTTATTGGTTGTATCGAATAGATTAAGTATTTCCTTTGGTCATGTAACATGTCACATAGATAGATTTGTACCAAATGTCGTGTGTGAAACTTTAACTAGAATGACCGGTGAAAACAAGAAGTGGTCGAAGCGTCGTAATTTACACTGGAAACATAGTCGGAATAAATCTGAAGCAATGGACTTTAGCAAAATATTTTATAATTTAATATAATGATTTTAATTGGTTTAAAACTGATTCATAATTTTTTTATTCATATACATAGCTTCACATCCTAAAACTTAATCAAACTAAAGATGTTCATTAATAACAACAAGTACTTATTTATTTAATATTATCACTCATTCATTGATTTTAGAGTAAAAATTAAATTTTATATTCAATCCATTTTGTGTTTTATATTGAATTGCTTTTTTAATTATAAAATATTAACTGTTTAGTTGTAATTTTAATGATGTAGCCGATGTTTTATACTTACAAAATTATTAACAACGTAGAACATACACTTCACCAATCACACATAACCATCGTATTTGTTACCAAATCTATATAGTATTGTTGGCAAAATTTTCATTTTTTCCAGTAATTGATGTTAGAGTGCACAATTGATTTTTCAAATCACATTTTAATTTCAGTTTGATTTCATGGATAATATATTACAATTTCAACTTATTTAATAGACAAATGATTATATGTTATTGTTATATAACTAAGAACGTGTGAGGTATAAGTAAAGTATCTCTAAAAATAGATAATTAACTCATCGAATAGATTAACATCAAATATCAAGTACTTCCCCATACGATATATGTTGTTCTTCTTCTTGGTCACTGTAAATACTTGAATGGAAAGAAGAAAATTCTTTTTTCTATGTATTTTACAGATTAGTCCAAGTTACAATCACTGATTATTGTATTTTATATATGATTCAACAATCATCAACAATCATCTAGATACTGACCATTCTTCAAAACATATTTGAATACTCAACCGTTTCTAATTTATCGAGTGTCAAATAAAAAAGTTCAGAGTGTTGGGCCAAATCTTGATAACAAACTAGTTACAGTATTAAAAGAAAAACACATTTAGTAAATATGGATAAAATTGGTAAACAATCGAAACTTTTGCATTGAAAACACAAAATATCTATCTTCATAAAACAAATTTAAAACCCAAAAAATTTATTTTTATGAAACGGAGAGAATATTATTACTATTTTTCCTAGTCATCTATTACATTTCTTTAGCATCTCTCATTTAAATTTTGGTTTTTTCTTCTTTTTTTCCTAGTTATTCATATTAATTTTTAATGCTCACTTGTTAGAACTTTTGCATTTGCTTTGTAGATCTTTTATTTATCTAATGGTAACATTACTAAAGAGTAAGATATCTATGGAATTCTTTTGTTTACCCAAAAAGGTAGTATTCTTATTATTAAATCATCATTTTCAGGAGTAAACATCTAAGGATTTGCTAAAACATTTTAAGTTACTAAATAAAAGTGAATGGAGTATTATATTTTTGAAACAACTTAAAACTCTATTTTGTGGTATAGGCACCAACAATTCTTCAACGTTGTTCATTTAACATGGAGAGAAAAACAGATTAAATAGAATTGGTTATGACTTCCACGAATGTCTTACAGAAAGCATGATATATGTTGCTAAACTTTCCAATGAATATAGATTAAGAAATTTCTACAATACATTTTGAAATATTTATCACTCACATCTAAGATTTCTGGTAATTATGGCATATAAGAACCTGGATGAAACGGAAATTGAAAAGGAGATGAAAATTGATAAAATTTAACATTGAGATATACTATAACACATGACAGCCATTAAAATAAACACATTTTAATAGACATGATTAGATATTGCATAAGGAAAAGAAAGAAAAAAATAAGAACCATTCTAATCCAAGTTTTTATGAATCTCTTTTTGATTTATGAACAATATTACAATTCTTTTTTATTTTTATGGTATTTTCTTAACGATCACCGGTTCCAACTTTCTATTTGTTTCATAGATTTATTAGAGCATCATCAACGTACAAGAGACGAGAAGAAAGCTTTAATATCATTTTTATTAATGAAATAATAATATAATTAAAATTTTTTTGAATAAAATAAAAGAAACCACTAATATTAAAACACGTGGTAGAAATATAAAACAACATATTTAGAGAGGTATTTTGTATTGCTTAGATAAAATACGTTTTCTCTTTCCTCTTTTCACTTACTCTCTCCGTTTTTCTTTGATTGATTTTTTAGTTATTTTACACGTATTAAAAAACAATTAATATCTACCTTTTTAATAATTATGATAAAACAATCATTACTCCACTAACGAGACATTTTCTGTTATTGTAATAAAACATGTTCTTTTTTACCAACATGTTAGGCTTTTCATATTCTCACGATTCTTTTTTTTTTCATAAGTATTTTTGTTCCTAATCAATTGAAATTTTCTTAAAAAATCAATTTTAAAGCCATATTTACGTTTCTCAAAAACTAAAATTTGGAATGAAGCCGAAACATTTTTTTTATATATTGACATAGATTTACAGCAATTAGTAAAAAGAATATATGGCTTTTCATAGTTTTGATCTAAATTTACCACCTCAGAATAATGAAACAGATTTTCTAATTGATTTGAATACAAGTCCACCAAGAGAGTCGTCAGATAATGAGTTGGCCATAACATTTCATGAAGAACAAAATTATCATTCTCCTATTAATTTAGGTATTTTTTTTGTTTTCATTGTATTATTGTTATTGTTGTACTGATCAGAATCTTATTTCATTAGTTTGTTTTTGTTTCCAATTTTATCATACAGATAAAATATATAGGCTTTGATAAAAATTAAAATAGTTCAGTATGTCAAACGGAGAAACATGTTCTAGTAAATTCAGTTTCTACTTTTCTCCATATTTTTTTCATGAGCTTAACTTTGATCTTAGATGAATAATTTATTCAAAATGAGTGGAGAAACATGTTCGACTATCGTAACTATTTTCCAATAAATTTGGTATTTTTTTGTTTTCATTATTGTTAATGTTGATCAGAGTCTTTTTTTTTATTAGTTTGTTTTTGTTTCTAATTTTATCATACAGATAAAATATATAGGCTTTGATAAAAATTAAAATAGTTCAGTATATCAAACGGAGAAACATGTTCTAGTAAATTCAGTTTCTATTTTTCTCCATTTTTTTTTCATGAGCTTAACTTTGATCTTAGATGAATAATTTATTCAGAATGAATGGAGAAACATGTTCGACTATCGTAACTATTCTCCAATAAATTTGGTATTTTTTTGTTTTCATTATTGTTAATGTTGATCAGAATCTTTTTTTTATTAGTTTGTTTTTGTTTCCAATTTCATCACAAAATAAAAATGCAGGTTTTGATATTATTACATCAGAATATTTCAGTATATTAAGTGGAGAAACATGTTTTACTATATCATAATTATTTCTAGTTATGATTTACGAATGTTAGATTATGGTTGGTGTTGTTAATTTATTTTCCTCCTCAATTGAAAATTGTTTATTTTGTTACATTATTAATTGTGTTCATTTTCAATGCTTTGAATTTTTCTTACAAATTAACTTGCCTTTTCATTACTTTAAAATAACTGTGATAGGAGAAAATGAGATATTACAAGCTTTGCATTGTTAGAAAGAAGGTTCGATGGAGAGCTGGAAAAACCGACAACAACTGAAGTCTCAAATGTATTCTCTATACCATTACAAACGGTGCAACAAATTTGGCGATGGGCCAAAAATACTCATAATGACAAAGTTGTTGATGTTTCTCATAAGAGGAAATGTAACTGCGGAACAAAAAAAATTCAAATTGATCTGATCAGATTCTTGCTATTCTGCTCCATTATCGAAAAACTCTAAGGTCATTGGAAGCTTCTTTGAATGTGAGTATATATATGGTATATCGATGTCTAAAAGAGGGGATCCTTGAACGCCATTCAAATGCCATCTAGCCAAGTTTGAAGGAAGATAAGATGAGAGCTCGTCTACAATTTTGTCTCTCCATGCTCGACAATTCTACAATGCTTAATCATCCAAGGTTTGTTGGTATCTCCGATGTTGTCCAAATGGTTTTACATGACAAAAAGACAGACACTTATTACATGCATCATGTTGAAGACAAGCCTCATCGCACATGTAAAAGTAAAAACTACTTGAAAAGGTAATGTTTTTTGCAGACATTACTCGTCCAAGATTTGATAGAGAAGGAAACGAGACATTTTCTGAAAAAATAGGATTTTTTTCATTTGTCACTAGGAAACTAGCTAAGAGACGGAGTAAAAATCGAGAAATGGGGAATTTGGAGTTAAAGGCGATGACCTCCATTAAGAGGGAAAATATAAAAGAATTTTAATCGAGAAAGTTCTTCAAAGCATTCGTGAAAATGGCCAGAAGAGGATTTTGGGAAACTTATCTTTATTCAACAAGATAGTGCAAGAATGCATGTTGATCCGAGAGATGAGGAATTTCGAGTGGCTGCTTTTCAATTTGGTTTTGATATTCGTTTGATGTGCCAACCACCGAATTCTCTGGATTTGAATATTTTGGATCTTGGATTTTTTTTAGTGTCATTCAAACACTACAAAACAAGGTGTGACCAAAGACGATAGAAGAATTTGTTTCTGTGGTTAAACAAGCATTTGATGAATATCCCTTTAAACAAGTGAACCTGATTTTTTAACTTTACAATCGCGCATGCAAGAGATTATGAATATCTGAGAGGGACATTATAAAATCTCACATTTGAAGAAATCCATATTAAAAAGGAAGGTAGTTTACTTTCACAATTGGCTTGTGATTCTACTTTAGTAAATGATGTAATAGATTATTTATCAACTTAAGTTTTTTACGGTTTTGTGAAAGTTAGAAGACATTTGTATTGTTCTTCATGATGTACAAATATTCTGATTTTATTTTAAAATTATTACAGTACATCAACAATTTAACCAGAAAAATATATATTCTTTCATTAATTTGGTTGCCAACAAACCAGAAAAAAAAGAGAGAACAAAACACTAGTTCCATCGTTTTATAATACAGATTATTTTAATATAAAAGGGAGAAAAATATTTTCATTGATATTTTTTTATTGAATATTACATCAATTTTTTAAGCTGAAAGATGCATAAATACTTTTCAACAAAACTCATCTGACACCAACATATTTAGCATGTCTATTATCGTATGTTGAACCTCTTTATTTTGGTATAGCTGTTCATCATCATAATAAAACTTCTTGTTAAGATCAAATTTATGATGAACTTTGGTAACACGATTTTGTTCTTGATTCACATTTTTCACTTTTTCGTTTATTGCATCTTTACCTTTTTCTCCATTTTATTAAAGGTAAACAGAATTTTCTTTTTGTATAAAAGAGTTATGAAAGTGTATGAAATCTAATCTATAGATAACTTTAAGTACTAACACTAGTGTATTAATTTACCATGGAAAATTGTACGAGTATTAAAGTAAAGAAAATAAATACTAAAAGTAGGTTGATTATTAACTATACCTAGAAACTACCATTTTAATTAAATACAAAATCAGTCTCTTAATAACAACAAAATAAACTCAAAAAATCAAAGAAAAATAGAAGGAGTAATTTTTTATATTTTAATAAATAAATATTAGGTAAGATTCCAGCCTTAATCATGCCCTTATTCCTATAATAGTTACTAGATAAGGTTTTGGTCTATGCTATATATATTATAAAAAGAGAATAGTACACTAGAAGTCACTTTTGAATATTGTATAACAGTTTAGTAACTTCTTGCTACTCAAACATTTACTCTTATCTTTTTAATGTGAAAGTCCTCTATTACCGTTTTTCAATCAAACCTTATAACAGATTATTAACCAGATGCAAACTCTAGTTACAAAGAAATATGTATCTCTTTGTTCATTCTCCACCACAAACCAAATTTTCTGCGTTCTCTTTTTGTATCTTTTATGTTTTTTTTTTATGTTTTTTTTCTCTTTGTTTCATTCTCTTGGTTCTATTTGCAAGTGAATCTTTTGATCTGTGAGCTTTTATTTTCTAGTTGTTTTTAGAATTTCTTCTCCAAATCGAGGTTTCCATTTTTGATCCGTGTTCTTTCCCTTTTGCCAGTGGCCTAAATCTGGTCTATGCATAGTTCTGGAATTTTTTTTACTTTAGAGCTCATTTTGGTTATGATTTATAGTTGAGGAGAATATGTCGTTCAATATTCTTTTGTTGTTATGTACCAGATCCATTTTTAAAGTAAGATTTTCATAAAGATGGATGAAGCAGAAAAATGTGGATATGATGTAACGAGTTTCCAGGAGTGTCACCATGGATGTACGACAAGGCTTGGTTGTCAAGATGTAGTAGGGGTTGCAAACCGGATGGTACCAATGATTGACCACAATATGATGAAGGATGCGATGGATGGCCAGTAAATCTAGTGGATTTCTACGATCGATCAAGTGCATGTGGATATATACTGTCCGTACATACTTTTCTTTACTGCTTATATGTACGTTCACACTTGTTGTCATAGTCTCTAAATCTCAAATATTTGGTTCATTAAATGTGCTAATACTTACATTTTCCATGACCAAACATGTTCTTGTTTTGGCTGTCCAATGGTGTTACTTAGCGGATTCCAAATAAGACTTTCTCGTTCCAAAAAACAAGAGATCCTAAATATGATATAAGTGTAACATAAAAAAAAAATTAATCTCATTTTCTATGTATGTACACCAACATATTCGAAAACCTATCTTCATCTGTCTTTATGTACTCGTTATATATGTATGTACATGCCTCCACCTTCATATGGACAAGAACATGTAAATGTATTTGTATATATGATATTTATGTCTAAACTCTTTCATATTATGGTTATCTACTTAAACTTTAATGTCTTCATCATCCATCCCCCTTCTCTCTAACCGCATGTTCAGTCTTAATAAACACATATTCATCCACTCAAGAACGTTATGGAAAAGTCCATTTCATGCCAACAAAGGCCAACATGTATTAACAATTGCATCAAACCTTTAACATCATATACATATGTCATATCCTTTCAACGTCATGTACATACATCAAATCCAACAACTGTTCAAACATGCTTCTCTCGTACATACAAAAGAACAACAAATACAATTGTTCACACCCATATTAATCAAATCATACAAACCACAACATATGTACACAAATACACACATGCGAGTACATTACAATTTCGCATGTTTGTCCACAAAATAACAGTATTAGTAGTTGTACATCCACAAACAAACACATGTGGGACCAGAAAACAAACTAATTTGTCCTACATTGTTTTCCAAGTTTCTTTGTCCTTCATAGTTACTTCATCGGTACACATCTTTTTGCCAGTTTATACAAACAAATGTTATACATCCACAAATATAAAGAGTTTTAAGAATCTTACACAGTTTTTATGTCAACTAGGTTTACCTTTTGTTGTTTACTTTTGTAGTACGCACAATCTATTCTGTATGTACGTCCACTTTAATACAAGAAACACTCAACATCAAACCACCAATGTATATACACAAACAAGAAACACTCAACATCAAGCCTCTTATACATCCACAAATATAAAGAGTTTTAACAACCTTACACAGTTTTATGTCAACTAGGTTTACCCTTTGTTGTTTACTCCTGTAGTACGCACAATCTATTCCATATGTATGTCCACATTAATACAAGAAACACTCAACATCAAACCTCCAATGTATATCCACAAACAAACACATGCGAGCACATTACAGTTGTACATATTCATCCACAAAATCATAATACTGATCTATGTACATCCGAAAACAAACACTTGTCTGATTTTGCTTTCTCATCCACAGCCCTGTCATCCATAGGCATGATGGTGATACTATCTTTTTCTACAGCCGTGTTTGGTATTTAATCCAAAATCCGAAATTTTTGTTGGTAAAATCTGAAGTTCTTGTCGAAACTCTAATGCCTATTTTCAAAGAAAGAAAAGTCGAATCTACTGAGTAAACGAAGGACTACGAGTTGAATACATACCTTCCCTCGCAGAAATCTTGTTGTCAACCGGAAAAAAATGCAGAGAAATTGGAGAAGTTTGTTCGTCATTAACTCCGCTCAAACGCCACCTCGTATTGGTTTATTCCTAACATTTTTAGTTTTAATTTTGGAAAATAAAACCAAAAAGTAAACTAAAACAAAATTCAATTACTTAGTTATAAGAGTTTTTGGGGTTTGCACATCTCATAAATTACTCTACCGGAGATTAACTTTATTTGAAAACAAAGTCTATTCTAAATGCAAAACATTCTTATAAAAATTGTGATATTATACTATTGTGTGAATTAAAATAATAATATTTTTTTTGTTCATCTAATCTATTAATATATAAAAGTATTCTTCCACATCATCATTACAATTTAAGTTGAGTGTGAATTAAAATAATAAAAGTTGAGTGTCCACATAGAATTAAAAAAATTGTAGTCACCAATAGTATTCTTCCACATCATCATTACAATTTAAGAAATTTTCTAAATTTTTAATTGTATTAATCATATCAAAATACATAAAAAGAAAATTATCTATAAATTTCTATGAAACAAAAAATAACTTAAAATGAGATTAGGAAATCTTCAAATTTTAAATATAAGATAAAGAAATATTCTAAAAATTTTATCAAACGAAAAATCAATTATATTTTGAAATTTTTAAAATTTAAAATAATATTATTTTTGTATAATTAACTATATATCACATATAAATAATATTGGTGAAAAAAAAAAGTTGAGGCTAATTACCATTGTGAGTGTCCACATAGGATTTAAATTTTAAATTCACCAATAGTATT
>KE155762.1:64421-75324 GCA_000411075.1 Sisymbrium irio | reverse complement strand
GGTGCTGAGCCGGACATAGCATGATACTGAGCCAGCCTATGTCCGCGTCATTCTTGCCTTAATAGCCGAGAAGGAGAGGGAGGGAGAACGCCGACCCGACAATACTTGGCGTCGAGCTTGTCATGCCTTCCTCACTCCATGTCACAAAGATCGTGGAGGATGGGATAACAAGATGCCGAGCCGGCCGGGGGCAAGACCTTCAATGAGGCAACATGCCGACCGGCCATGCCTCCCGCTTTTGGTCTGCAATTTCTTTCCAACATCTCTTGCCAAAACCAGACGTTTGTACCATATTTGGGTATGCCAAGCTGATGTTTCAGACAGAAAGATTTTGTTCATCAAAAACTATTTCTAACTGTTTTAAGAAAAACTTTATGCTATGTTTCATTGTTGGGAAGAATAGTGATTTTTGTGTACTGTTCACGTCCCGAGCCATACTGTTCCCGAGACCCGCTTTTTCCTCTATAAGAGAAGGAATTCCCCCTTCAATGATTCACAAGTTTTCCTCATTTGCTAAAGTAAAACTCTATCTTCTTTCTCTCTCTCTAAGTTTTTGTCAAGAACCCGAAGAACGTGAAGAACACGTTTTTTTTTTTGGAAAAGATGTCTTTTGATTCATTCTCAGAAGAGAACAACATTTTTCGGGATGATGTTGGTCCTTTGATCTTTGGAGAGGATGCATCCAAGGGAAACGAAATTTTGCATAGCTTCCGATTTGTGAATTTGTTTCCAACATGGAATGCCTCGGGAGTTCGAGTGAAGTTGGAAGAGCATGATGGATCTTTTGTGATCCCACATGTGGCTTAGCCGTTTGTGCTCAGGTCCTGTTTGGAGAAAGAGTCTGAGTACTTTAATTCTCAGGTGTTTGAAGGTGATGATAATCCTCCGAGGAGATTCGGGTCGGGAAAACGTAGCATGACTTTAGGTTGTGATGGTTCAAGTTTGTGTGATGAAACCAGTGTCGAAAACTTGAGTTCCTTATTTTGTTTTCCCGAGGGGATCAAATTAGTGGTTCCTACCCCAGAGAATCGTTGTAACCAACCTTCTCCCGGCTTTTTCACCGTGTTCGAGTCTTACTTCGATTCATGCTTCCTCACTTTTCACATCCCTACGCTGGTTCTTCGATTCCTTTCCATGCATAGCTTGACAATGGGTTAGATAAATCGACGAGTGACAGCAGGCGAGTCCTAGAATATCACTTTTGGCCTGGTTGAGGTTGGATAATCTCGGATTAATGAAGTCCAAGAGATGGATCGGAAGGTCGCATCAAGGATGTGGACTGGCCTTGGATATTCCCCAACCTTCAAGCTGCTTGATATGACGCACAAGTCCAGCTTTCAGGAGATGTAGATTGAAGTAACCCTTCTTTCTACGATTTAGTTCTCAAATGAACAACCGAGAAAAACTATGAAAATATTTCTTAGATAAAAAGTTGTGTAATGAAAATACAAAGAGTTTTCCCTTTTATACTTAGGGTAGAAATCGTAACAACTAAAAGAAAAAGATGTTTCAGCTTGTAAATGCCTTAGAAAATAAAAAGAAAGAAGGAAAAATGATTCAGAAATGCATAACATGTGGTCGGTCGAATAAAATGCAGCCGGGTTGAGATTTGGGTCGACACGCGGGGATATGGTCGGGTCGTAGGTCGGTCGCATTTCATACGACCATTCGGTCGCATAAAATGTCACCCGGTTCAGTTGCTGGGTCGAAACGCGGATGAATGTCATATACATTCGGGTCGTCATTCGGGCGTCCTTGGGTCGACCGTGGGCGATATTCCGTCGATCATGGGACGATGGTCGCAGGCGATCGTGGACAATATTTGGTCGACCGTGGGACGGGACGCGGGTCGATCTTCGGGTGACCTTGTAACGACTGTGGGACGATGGGGAGATGACCCGATGCTGTTCCCTCAGCGATAGCGATGCACGTCAGTGTTCCACGGGGAAACTCCAAATCCGTCCGGGCTAAAACCAATCCCTCTCGATCAAACATCTTCTTATAGCTTTACACCTCTTCCATGAACTCTGATTCCAGTTTTGCTCGAGTAAATCCGTTCTAGAACCATCCGAAGACTCTACCTGGTAATTGGCACGGGCCATGGCACGTCTGGATTGGTGAACTGGCTCGGGGTCACGTGGTGTAAGCAGTAGCTCATGTCTGGGGCTCCTCAGGTCAAAACGATAGACAACACTCGGTTCGGTCATGATGTTGGACTCATCTCCACGGGGCACGTTCCAATCCTCCTCGGTAATCTCGTTTCCAGCTCGGGCAATCTCCTTTCCTTTGTCTTTGACTCATTCATGCTCAGCTTGGTTCAATAATGTATCTTGATTCCTATCATTCCCCTCCTCTTGAAAAGGATTCGACCACAAATCTAGTTCATCTGCCACAAAATGCACCAAGTCAGCAACATTAAAACTTTCTGAAATATCATACTTACCTTGGAGATCAAGTTGGTAAGCATTGTCATTTATGTGCCTGGTCAGTTGAAAAGGACAATCAATCCTGGGCATCAGCTTGGACTTCTTTTCTTCTGGGAACCTTTCCTTCCTCAAATGAACCCAAACAAGATCGCCTGGTTAGAACACTCTTTGGCGCCTCTTCTTCTTGGCTTGTTCCTCATACTTCTTGGTATTATCCTCAGTGTTGGCCTTAACCTTAGCATGGATCCTCTGAACCGTCTCAGCTTTCTCTTTTCCTTCTGCACTGACCTTATCTCTCACAGGTAAAGGCAAAAGATCAAGTGGAGACAAAGGGTTGAAACCATAGACAATCTCAAAAGCAGAATAAAGCGTAGCTGAATGCATAAAATGATAGTAAGAAAATTCAACATGAGCTAAACTTTCCTCCCAAGTTGTAAGGTTCTTTTTAACCACGGTTCTAATTAGAGATGACAAGGTCCTATTGACCACTTCAGTTTAACCATCAGTTTGAGGATGACAAGTTGTAGAGAACCTCAATTGAGTGCCTAACCTAGACCAAAGTGTCTCACAAAAGAAACTATGAAACTTAGTGTCTCTATCAGAAACTATTGTCCTAGGCATACCATGCATCCTAACTATCTCCCTAAAGAATAAGTCAGCAACATGCACCGCATCATTAGCTTTATGACATGGAATGAAGTGTGCCATATAAGAGAATCTATCAACTACCACAAAGATGGAATCCTTTCCAGACTTAGATCTAGGCAGTCCTAACACAAAGTCCATAGATAAATATGTCCAAGGATGAGATGGTATAGGGAGAGGTGAATACATACCTTGGGGTCCGGCTTTGGCTTTGGCCATCTTCCAAGTTACACATCGGTTGTAAATCTTCTCTCCACATCTTTGAGTAAGGTCGGCCAGAAGAAATGATCATGCAGAACCTTGTAGGTCTTCCTCACTCTGAAATGTCCCATCAAGCCTCCACCATGCGCCTCCCTAACAAACATTTCTCTGAGGGAACAACGAGGCACACAAAGGCGGTTATCATGAAACAAAAATCCAGTAACCCTATAGTATTTCCCAAAAGCAGTTCTAGCACTCTTCTCAAAGGGTTCCTGAAAGTCTGAATCAGTGGCATACAACTATTTCATGAACTCAAATCCTATAAGCTTCGCTTCAATAGTAGATAGAAGGACGTACCTGTGTGATAAGGCATCAGCCATCACGTTTTCCTTACCTTGCTTATATTTGATGACATATGGATAGGTTTCTTTGAACTCCACCCAACGTGCATGCCGTTTGTTGAGCTTCTGTTGCGCTTGAGATGCTTGAGAGATTCATGATCTGTATGGATCACAAACTCCATCGGTCAGAGGTAGTGCTGCCAAGATTGAAGGGCACGGACCAACGCATAGAGCTCTTTGTCATAGGTAGCGTAGTTCAAAATTGCCCCACCAAGTTTTTAACTGTAGTAAGCTATGGGCCGCCTTTCCTGCATCAAAGCAGCACTAATCCCAATACCAGATGCATGACATTCAATTTCAAACATTTTAAGGAAATCAGGTAAAGCCAAAGGAGGTGCATTAGTCAACTTCCCTTTCAAGGTCTGGAAGGCGGTTTCTTGTGCTTCTCCCCATTTAAATCCAACCTCCTTCTTGATCACCTCAGTCATTGGTGCAGCTATAATACTGAAGTCTTTGACAAACATTCTGTAAAAACCGGCTAGTCCATGGAAGCTTCTGACCTCACTAACCGTCATAGGACTAGGCCATTCACGGTTGGCTTTCACCTTCTCCTCATCCACTTTAATGCCACCTGTACTTACAACAAAACCTAGGAGAACAAAGTTATCTGTACCAAAGGTGCACTTCTTCAGGTTAGCATAAAGTTTTTCCTCCGTAAGGACTTCTAAAACCAAACTCAAATGGTGAGCATGCTAGGATATCATCAAAGTACACTACCACAAAGAATCATATAAATGATCTAAGCACATGGTTCATTAACCTCACGAAAGTACTAGGTGCATTAGTTAAACCAAAAAGCATAACAAGCCATTCATATAAACCATGTTTAGTATTAAAAGCGGTTTTCCATTCATCCCCTTCCTTCATCTTAATTTGATGATACCCACTCTTAAGATCTATCTTAGTAAAGACACTAGAACCATGGAGTTCATCTAGCATATCATCTAACCTGGGAAAGGGATGGTGGTACTTAACAATTATGTTGTTGATGGCTCGGCTGTAACACCCCCTAACCAATCCAGGACTTGGACGGACTCACCGTCCGCCCAACAATCAAACAAGAACAAGAACAGCCAGCACCCAAGTCCCGGACCGATCAATGAATGTTACGTGTCGAGTCTAGTAAAGAACCAGTTCTTGTACCAGTCGACCCCTTTCGATCCAAGCCTAAGGTATTGCAACCTGTACTCGGACCAGAGGTTGTGTTAACCCAGACTAGGTCATTACCAGCAATAAAACAAGCCATCATATACAAAAACATACATTTTCTTACTTTAAAACCGTTCCTTACATTTTACAGACCTAGCCTATTCGGATGCATCCTAGCAAACCCGTTTATTACAGATTTAAGATTACATTCCGTAATCTAAAACAGCGGAAAACATACTTATTAAACAAGAGTCTTTATTTGCACCAAACACCACGAAATCTACACTGGACTTCACGTGCGCTTCCCCAGCTACACCTACCCACTACGGCTTCCTGTGAACCCCGAGCCCACTGTGATACATGTTAGTATAATTATAGACGAAGCAACACAAGTAAACAAGCAAGGCACACATTCTCATCCAACACAACCACCACGTCTCCACTTTGGACTCTCACTAGTCCAAAGCACTTCACCACACACACTGACACAAAGATCTCTTAGCGCACCAGCATTCCCGCATGAACGCCCTGCACCTTACTATCACACAGATAGCTTGGCGGAACTCCATGATAAACCGGGCCGACTATCATTGGTTCACACCGCACGATCCGGGCCAATATAAATGGTTCACACCGGCCAATCCTGTTTCCCCTAGCGGCGATCGTTAAGGAATGTGTCAAGTTACCACACAAATCCTTCACCCCGTCGGGTAGTACTCGGCCATAGGCTACTATCCCGTTCATCCGAGCTTTCTTACTTCCGGACATCGTTAGGTTACGACAGACATCATCGGTAAGGTACACCTAAGAATGCTGGGTACACCGTCCTTTTGTCCCTAGGAACTACCTGTCCTGAAGACCAACACACAAAGAAAGGAAAGGACAGTTCTCATTCTCATTTAGCACACAAGTACAAACTACAAAGCAAACTACTATGCTGATGACGCATGATCTCTTTCTGCGCCTGATCATTCTGTTGTTCATTTGTCTTCACCGGTTTGGGCAGCATAACCCTTACTAAGGCATGCTCCACAAGCTCAAGTCGAGATAATTCTTAACCAACAAAACAAATCACAGCACACAAGCAACCTATGTCTCGAACTTACACCCACACACGGGATTCACAGTCCGGGACTTCACCATTCTATACAACCAAAACTCCCAACCTAAACAACATGCACAACAGAGCAATGGGAAGTGGAAGCAATCGTGAAACTCACCCTTGACTGAAGGATCTTCCCACGCAACCCTTGGAACGGAACTATAGCAAAGACTATCACCTAGTTAGCTTCGCCCACAAAACGATCTACGAAAGTTTAAAGGAACGATCAGATAGAACCTTACCGGATCATCGAGCTAAAGACGAAAGAAACAGGCCACAAGGCACAACACTTACTCACGACTCAATAAAATTTAAAGACTGAGGTTTTTACGGATTTTTTGGCTAACTGAGAGGAGAAGGGCAAGAATGGGTATTTATACCCGTTTTCCATCTGAACCAGGACGAGGTGTCTCACATGAAGCTGAGGAGGCCATGCAGATCACCACGGAATGGGAGCTATGGTCCTAGACCAGGTGAGTAATGCAGTAGGCTGTCGGCTCAACAGTAACAATTGTCTCCCACTGAACTGAGTCCACTCTGAGGTGAGTGGATTGAGTCACGATTCCACTAACTCACTTTTAACTGAATGTCCTTCATTTACTGGCTTCCTGGGCGGCATTTACTGTACTGGGGTCGATAGCTTGGGCAGGTGGCTAACGCTCCATTATTATGTCTCCCACTTTCTTTCCTTCGCTTGGGTGTCATCGCACGATTAGGGGAATGGGCGGTGGCTCCTTCTATAAATACCTTCCCTGCTTCCAGACTTAAACTCCACCACCTTCCTTCTTCCTTTCTCCTTTAGACACTTAAACGTTTTACGCTTCTTAGATGATCGGACCGTCCCTTCCGATCGTTCTGAGCCGTCTGGTCTCGTTAATGAGTTCCGAGTGTTTCTCCCAAACCACTAGAGCTCTTCTTGGTTTCTCTTGCCAGAAATTTTTATTTTCTTCCTCCCTTGGCTTACCAACGTTGATCCTCCTTCATCTGAGACTTGGAAATATTTTCCTTCTCTCGGCATAGCTCTTTAGGGACCTTCTCGAGTTAGAATGTGGCGTTCATCTTTTCCTGAGGTCTTCTGGTTATTTCTTGACCATAGACTGTCTCCGTATACTGAGGGTGATGAGGACTAACTCTATTGACAAGCGGATCCTCCTTCATCCCTTGGTCCACTCATAATGCTTCTCCGGTAACACTTTCTCCTTCTTGAATTTGTAATCGGGTCAAATGAATTTTCCTTGATCTGATTTTTTTTTCTATGGCTTCAGTACCTCCTCACTGGCCACATTGGTACAGGTCCCTCCATCAATGATGAGGCTGCACACCTTGTCCTGGATCACGCATCTAGAATGGAACAGGTTTTCCCTCTGCTCTCTCTCATCCGGTTTGGTTTGGACACTAATGGTACGCCTTGTCACAAGAAGATGACATGGGCAGCATACTCAGCCGATTCTTCCTCTGGTTCCTCATCAAAAATTGGCCCAGTATCATCTTGTTCATCCTCGGATTCAACTTCTCCATTGGCCCGGATGACTATTACTCGTTGGTTGGGGCACTTGTTTGTATAGTGACCCAATCCTTGACACATAAAGCACCTGATATCTCTGGATCTGCTCGTGTTGTCCATGGCTTTACCTTTATCAAACTGAGAAGGAAGAGTGTTAGCTTTATAATCAGATGTAGAAGAGATGGGAGCCTTACCTTTGTCTTGGACTGGTGGTCTAGATTGATTGGCATAGGTTGGTCTAGTGAAGCCCTTCCTCTTGGACTGTTGCTCTATTACTGCTGCCTTGTGCAACATCTCTTCCAGACTTTCGTACTCTTGTAGCTCCATCCGGTCTTAGATGTCTCTGTTCAAGCCGCCAAGGAATGTGCCATGGTTGCCTCTAAGGTCTCCTCCACAATTTTTTTGGACATAATAATATCCATTTCCATGACGTATTCCTCCACGCTCTTAGTGCCTTGCACAAGATGCCTCAGCTTCTGGTTTAGGTCACGACTGTAGTAGAGTGGTATGAAACGTTTTCTCATCAGCTCACATAACTCTTCCCAAGAAGTGAATGGACCTGCACATGTTCTTCTCCTGAGAGTACTAATCTGATCATTCCAAGTTAGTGCATAACCTTCAAATTCAGACACGGCTAGCCTAAGCTTTTTCAATTCAGAGAAATTGTGACAATCAAAAACTACTTCAAGTTTCCTTTCCCATTCTAGATAAGCATTTGGATCAGATTTACCAGCAAAAGATGGAATGCTTAACTTGATACTACCTAAATTATAATCAACTCTTTCAGCTCTCCTAGCAATTGGACTCACGTTACCTTGCCTTGGCTCATGGTTTTGGTTACCTCTCCTATGTCTGGTAATGGATCGGATTTCATCAGAAAACTCATGCTCCAGGTCTGCTTCCTCAGTCAGCCTTCTCCTAGGCCGTGGTCTCCTAGAGGCCGTTCTAGTTTGGTCCGGCTAGTTTGGTTGCCCCATTTACAAGTCATCGATCCTAGACTGTATTTTCTCAATAGCTGAATTCAAAAGATTAGTCATATGATCATTTAAAGCTTGCATTTGCATGTTGGACAATCCAGCAAATTGGTTTCCAGCTTGCTCATCATCATCATCAAAACCGTCTATTTCAAAAGGTCTTCCTGACATTATGAACAAACAATGTTAACAATAAAACTCTCCTCTCAAAGTGTTTAATCTCACCCACTCTGCTCACAGAATTTCTCAAGATCACTCAGTCAAACGCAGGTTTTTCTCCACATGTTCGAATGACACAAATCGCCAAATAGAAAAGAACCTCAAACAACAAAACCAAGAAAAGGAATAGGTATTTTGGTCTCTGGATTTTGCCTTAACCAACTCAGAACTGGATTTTTCCTCAGTTCAGTTCCTTGAGTTCAACTGATTGGGCAAGATCTTAGCAAATTTTTTTATTTATTTAATATATACGATTTTTTTAACTGATAATCGAAATATTTCTATCCAAATCAGGACTCGGAACACACTAGAGAGGCTCAAAATCCAGGAGTAAGAAAGGAAGAGATGAGAAGAAAGTATGAACAGAAGTTGAAATGACAAAGATGAGAAAGACATAGCCAAAAGTGGGTATGATACAACTTGACAGCAGGCGAGTCCTAGAATAACACTTTTGGCCTGGTTGAGGTTGGATAATCTTGGATTGATGAAGTCAAAGAGATGGATTGGAGGGTCACACCAAGGATGTGGATTGGCCTTGGATATTCCTGAACCTTCAAGCTGCTTAATATGATGCACAAGTCCAGCTTTCAGGAGTTGTAGAGTGAAGTAACCCTTCTTTATACGATTTAGTTCTCAAACGAACAAGAGAGAAAAACTCTGAAATATTTCTTAGATAAAAAGTTGTGTAATGAAAATACAAAGAGTTATCCCTTTTATACTTAGGGTAGAAATCGTAATCAACTAAAAGAAAAAGATGTTTCAGCTTCTAAATCCCTTAGAAAACAAAAAGAAAGAAGGAAAAATGATTCAAAAATGCATAACATGTGGTTGGTCCAAAAATGGACTGTCAGACGTCTTCAGCATTCTTGTCACTCGGTTGGTCGAATAAAATGCAGCCGGATTGCGATTTGGGTCGACACGCGGGCATAGGGTCGGGTCGTAGGTCGGTCGCATTTCATACGACCATTCGGTCGCATAAATGTCACCCGGGTCAGTCGCTGGTCAGAACGCGGGTGAAAGTCGGATACACATGGGTCGTCATTCGGGCGTCCTTGGGTCGACTGTGGCCGATATTCGGTTGAGCGTGGGATGATGGTCGCTGGCGATCGTGGATGATATTCGGTCGACAGTGGGACAGTACGCGGGTCGATCTTCGGGTGACCTTCCAACGACCGTAGGATGATGGGGAGATAACCCGATGCTGTTCCCTCAGCGATAGCGATGCACGTCAGTGTTCATTTTTGCTCGAGTAAATCCGCTTCTAGAACCATCTGAAGACTCTTCCTGGTAATTGGCACAGGCCATGGAACGTCTGGATCGGTGAACTGGCTCGGGGTCACATGGTGTAAGCCGTAGCTCATGTCCGGTGCTCCTCGGGTCAAAACGATAGACAGCACTTGGTCCGGTCACGATATTGGACTCATCTCCACGGGGCACGGACCAATCCTCCTCGGTAACCTTGTTTCCAGGTCGGGCAATCTCCTTTCCTTTGCCTTTGGCTCGTTCATGCTCCGCTTGGTCTGGTAATGTACCTTGATTCCTATCAACGAGGGTTGAGGAATCTGCTTGGACGGATAGTGCTATGCCTTGAGTGTAACATCCTTATCGGAGTATGACACTTGTTTGGGCCTTTTAGAAGTTAGTCTAACCCGGGTTCCTTTGTCATACTACGTATCCCCCGGGGTTGTAAAAAAGATTTTTGATAATCAAGTCAGTAAAGACGGATCTTGGAGGAACTTCTTCTTTTATGTTAGGGTCAACGAATTCTCGAATGAGCCTGAGTATATCTAGGAAATGATGACCGAGTGGTCGAAATTTGGTAGTTAACTCTGGGCTGGTTGTTTGTAGTGTTTACTTAAGCTAGCTTTCGTATTCATGTGGCTAACTGTTTTCTGTTTTGTTTCAGATCGACCGATAATCAACAAAATCACAGAGGATTTGTATCGCGTTTGATCGAGTTATCAAGCCTTAGGAAGTTAACTTGGGATCTCCACTTCGTCTATCACAGGGTCGCGACTGGTCAGTGTTTGCATAAGAATTATTCGTTTTTTATCTATCACAAGAACCGCCCAAGATGATGGGGAAAAACAAGTCAATCGCCAAGCAGTTCAGGGATCAAGAGAAAGAGTTTGTCGAGGCTGAAGGAGTCGCACCTGTAATTAACTAGGAAGTGACTAAGGAGGGGGAAATCCCTCTCTTACATTGGTGAGCAATCGACCAGTTCTTCCTCTCAGAATAAGGCGCCGAAAGTTTCTGAATACGAATTCAGTGTCCTTTGCTCC
>KE155762.1:0-10083 GCA_000411075.1 Sisymbrium irio | reverse complement strand
GACCTGGTCAGTGGCCTGGATCTCATTGTGGGCACAGCCGCGGGACTGACATTTGGTGCTGCCGGTTCCGGGTTGAGTCTTGGGATTGCATCAAAAAGGTTTCCCAAAAAACTATTCAAGTCAAGTTTTTCGTAGAAAACTTTCCGAAATACAGTTCACGCTACGTTTTTGGAAAGTATTGTTTAGAAAACGTTTTCCCGAAAAAATGTTCAAGTTAAGTTTTTTGCTGAAAATTTTCTGAATTACTGTTCATGTTAAGTTTTCAAAAAGTTAAGACTTGTTAAGATCCGTGAAATCTACGCAGACTCGCCACTTCCCATTCTTCTTTTTGACGATAACCTAGTTTGACGAAAGTGTTTACATTTTTCTTGAGGAGGAGATAAGTTCTGACTTAATCGACTCCTTAAGGTTTGCTCTGATTTCAACACATCTTTCTGGATAGGAATCTTCGATGCAAACCAAAATCACAGGCTCGCAAGGCTGATCCTCCTTTTTGTTTTCTTCATCTTATAATTTTACTTTGTGGAGGAGTTTAGAGAGTTCAGCGCTTGTTTCGTGTGTTTCTCTCATGGGGGATTCAATATCTATTCCGCGCCTGATCTCTTTCGGTTTCGCGTCAGTACGGGATTCCGAATTTTATGTTCCGTGGAAAGACACACACGAGAACTTTTCTGTTCTCCCCAAATCATATCAGTTCCGTGCAGAGTTGGAAACTTTAGACATATATGGTAAGTGGATGGGACGACTTTTATGGGGTTGAGCCATGGCGTTCCCATTATGATGTTGTAAATCGTCAGAAAATCGGTCACTGAGAACAGTACCAAGGTGGTTCGTCCAGCCGTAGTAACATGGAGAGACATTGAAATGTGTCCGGAGAGACTCATAAATGGCTTAGGTTCGTCTACCAGTTTGTACGACTCGATTTCCATTGTATCTAGGGTTTGTTGATATATCATGTTTACAGTACTACCATTATCGATAAAAACCTAGACAGATCATGATCGACAATTGTGAGTCGAATCATGAGTGGATCATCATGGGGGTGTATAACTCCATAGGCCTCCGATCTGTTGAAGGCGAGGGTTTCCTCTGAGTCGGTTTTCGATTCTGACCGATCTATATTGGTTCGTACTTGTCGTTGAGAAGCCTTTATCGATGATATTGTGTCGCAAAATAAATGTGATCCTCCCATGATTGTGTTTACGATTCCTTCGGGGTATACCCCTCTCACAGTCAAACATGAGAACATCCGCCAGGATATACCCTTTTGTTGTTGAGCTAGGATATAACTAACCCTTATTTATATAGTATGTTTTTTGTATATCCGTGCACGGACGTTATTGAACCTTATTCCGTTTTGGGCATTGGCTAGGTTCGTAAGAAGGTGTTAAGAGATGTGTTGTCCGTTGTGGCCAGCAACGAACATAGTCTAGAGGATTATAAAGGTGTTAGATTTGCGCAAACCGCTTTGTCGAGAAACTGTTGCTTCAGAATTCCTCGGAGTTTATCGAAGAAATTGAATTGCAGCATTGCACTCGTTTTGAGATGGAGTTTTTCGGATGTTTCGTAAAAACTAGAGAAAATTCTATTTCGAAACAGTTGGACTGGACATACAATCGTAAAAACTAGAGAAAAGTCTATCCGAAAAACTTTTTATATTTTTTTGAAACAGTTAGACTGGTGATAAGACTAGCTGCCTATGTATCCTAATGCTACTTGATCAAGCCAATTCATAGTTCGTTTTAACTAAAATACTAATGGTAGTACTTCTCTAGATGCATTGCATTCCAGCTGCAAATGACTTGGGAGTCGTTGTCGCGAATTCGTATGCTCCTGGCCTGATGACTTTGATGATCTTATAGGGGCCTTCCCAGTTAGCCCCTTATTTTCCAGCTTTCTTCTCCTGGGTGTTTTGGAAAACTTTTCATAGGACGAGATCTCGTTCTTTGACCCTCCGATTTTGATCTTCCGAGTTGTAATACTTGGCAGCGGCTTGCTTATAATTCTGCGTTGGGATTAAGGTTTGTTCTCCTCTTTCATTGATCAGATCGAGTTCATTCAGGAGCATAGCCTGATTTGTTTCCTCTCTTTCGGGAAGGAAACGACCGCATACGCACTCCATTCCGTAGACTAATGCGAAAGGAGTTTCTCCAGTGGCTTTTCTGGGCGTTGTTTGATGTGACCAAAGCACGCCCTTGACTTTATCAGCCCATCCTTCTTTTTGTCTAGTCTTTTCTTTAATCCATCCATGATTGTTTAGTTAGGTGCTTCCGCTTGACCATTGCCTTGCGGATACCCGGAGTTGAGAAACTTATACGTATTTTCCATTTTTTGCAGAACAAGACGAAGCGATTCGAGATGAACTGCGAACCATTGTTGGTTATGATCTTGCATGGAACTCCGTGTCTACAGATGATGTTTTACAACACGAAGTGTTCGACATATGTGTCTTTTATGCTAGCATAGGAGTCTGCCTCAATTCATTTGGGGAAATAATCAGTTAGGACGAGTCGATATTGCTTTTGCTTAGATTTATACAATGGTCCGACGATATCTATTGACCAATGCATGAATGAGTATGGTGCAGATATCGATGATAACATCTCGGCCGGTTGGGGGATTATTGGAACGTGGCGTTGGCATTTCTCCCATTTCTTCGAGAATTTCTCGCAATCTTTTACCATTATTGGCCAGAAAATCTGTGCCTTTTAATTTTGATGGCGAGGGCTCTTCCTCCTGAGTAGTTTCCACATGACCCACTACTTCTTGCATGATTCGTCGGGCTTGTTCCCGTTTGAAACAGTTAACTAGGGGCCCGGAATGTCTCCTCTTTAGGAGTTTTCCTTCTACGACAAAAATGCGTACTGCATGTGCTCTTTGTTTGCGTGCTGCCAATTTCTCGGTTGGGAGCTTACCATCTGTAATATACAGTCTAATCTTTTCCATCCAACCCTGATCACAACCGTATTCTCCCTCTTTGGGTTGTTGGTCACTGTTGATGGTTGGAGCTGCGTCTAATTTATCTTCGTCCATTGGATATGTTAGGGTTTCCCCTTCTAAATCGTCGACGATAAGAGAGATTATGTCAGGTGGTGTGATACTCGGGTGGTCTATGAATTACACCAGAATAATTCTACTTTCCCCGGGAGCTGATGTCGACGCTAATTCTTCTAGAGCATCAGCCGGCACATTTTTTGCCCCGAGAGATTCTTGTTAGTTCGAATTCTTTGAATTATTTTGCAAGATCTTGGACTACCTTCATGTAAGCCTTCATTCTATCGTCCCTGATTTCATACTCTCCGCTGAATTACACTTGTGACTTGCTGGGAGTCGCAGAAAGCGTGGATGTTTTCCACCTTGATCCCGAGGGCGAGTCTTAAGCCAGCGATCATGGCTTCGTACTCTCCCTTGTTGTTGGATGCTGCAAAGTTGCGTCGGAATAACTGCTTCAGGATTGCTCCTGTCAGTGATGTCATACGGATTCCTATGCCGGACCCTTGTTTTGAAGATGATCCGTCAGGATGAAGAATCCATGTAGCATTTTCTTGTCTATCTACGCTTCCTTGTCGAGGAATCTCAACCAGAAAATCTGCGAGAACTTGTGACTTCGCCCATGTTCTTGATCAGTATTCGATATCATACTCACTTAACTCGACCACCCACTTAGCCAGACGGCCGGAGAGACTTGAGCTATGTAAAATGATTCTTAATTGGAACGTTGTTAGAACAATGATGGTATGCGCCTGGAAGTAGGGTATGAGCTTGCATGCAGATGCTACTATCGATAATGCCAACTTCTCCGTCTGCGGGTAGCGACTCTTGGTGTCAGTGAGAGTTTGGCTTACATAGAACACCGATCTTTGCTCACCCCTCTCTTACACTCACGGCGGTCATCGATACAGCTGTGTATAAAAACAGCGGTTCTCCTACAACAGATTTTGCGAGCACATGCTGGCTAGCCAAGTATGCTTTGAGCTGTTGGAAAGCTTCTTCACATCTTTCGGTCCACTCAAACTTTTTTCCTTCTCAACATATATTAGAAAGGGAGGCATTTATCGGTTCATCTAGAGATGAACCTATTTGGAGCTGCTACTCATCCCGTGAGCCTTTGGACCTCTCTTTTAGTTTTGGGGGACGCAAAATCGATCTGTTTTTGATTCACCTCTATGCCTTGGTGTGTTACCAGATATCCGAATTCGCCAGAGGCAACCGCGAATAGATACGTTGCGGGATTATGTTTCATGTTATGTTTATTCAAATAGTCAAAACTATCCAATAAGTGTTTTAAGCGGTCTTCTTCTACCATGGATGTCGTCTATGTAGACTTTTATGGTCTTTCCTAGTTGTTCAGTGAAGATCTTGTTAACCAGGCGTTCGTATGTATTTTAATCCGAAAGACATTACTTTTCAGCACACTCTTTGGCATGCGATAATAGTACACTTTTAGGAATCCCAACAAGGAAAATTCCATTTTCTGCTTGAAGCTTTGTATTAATACGTTCTGCGATATGTGATGAACTCTGTATTTTCGCGATCGTCTGGGCTCTTCATGATCTGATTATACCCAGAAAATTCATCCATGAAAGAGAATAGTTTATTTCCAGCTATCGCTTCGACTAGTCTGTTGATATGCGGAAGCGGGAAATTGGCTTTGGGGCAAGCCTTGTTAAGATCCGTGAAATCTACGCAGACTCGCCACTTCCCATTTTTCTTTTTGACGATAACCGAGTTTGACGAAAGTGTTTACATTTTTCTTGAGGAGGCGATAAGTACTCACTAAATTGGCTCCTTATGGTTTGCTCTGATTTCAACGCATCTTTCTGCATAAGAATCGTCGATGCGAACCGAAATCACAGGCTCACAAGGCTGATCATCCTTTTTGTTTTCTTCATTTTATAATTTTAGTTTGTGGAGGAGTTTACAGATTTCACTGCTTTTTCGTGTGTTTCTCTCCTGGGGGATTTGATGTGTATTCTGTGCCTGATTTCTTTCGGTTTCGTGTCGGTTACTGGATTCCGAAGTTTATGTTCCGTGGAAAGTCACACACGAGAACTTTTATGTTCTCCCCAAATCGTTTCAGTTCCGTGCGGAGTTGGAAACTTGAGACAGAGATGGTAAGTGGATGGGACGACTTTTATGGGGTTGAGCCATGGCGTTCCCATTATAACGTTGTAAATCGTCAGAAAATCGGTCACTCAGAACAGTACCAAGGTGGTTCCTCCAGCCGCAGTAACATGGAGAGACAGTGATATGCGTCCGGAGAAACTTGTAAATGGCTTAGGTTCGTCTAGCAGTTCGTACGACTCGATTTCCATCATATCTAGGGTTTGTTGATATATCACGTTTACCGTACTAGACAGATCATGATCGACAATTGTGAGTAGAATCAAGAATAGATCATCATGGGGTGGATAAATCTGTATGCCTCCGATCTGTCGAAGGCGAGGGTGTCCTCTGAGTCGGTTGTCCATTCTGACCGATCGATATCGGTTCCTATTTGTCGCTGAGAAGCATTTATCGATGATATTGTGTACCAAAAGAAATGTGATCCTCCCATGAGTGTGTTTACAATTCCTTCGGGGGGTTTTATCAGAAATATCGGGAGAGTTTCCTTCCCATAATCAATCCAATATTCGGAAGATTGTTGGGGTCAAAAACTACATTTCCAGATTAAACAGCTAAAAAATGTTTAAATATCGGAAAAAATTTCCATATTTGAATATTTTCTGTTGAAAGAACTATTTTTACGGTCCAAAACTATTGGGGAGAAATAGTTTCTTTAAACTATTTTTACAGATAAAGTACGTAAAAATTTATCTTCTGTATAGATTTCCCAAAAAACCAACTAAACTCGCGATTTCTCGGAAAAGACATGGATCAGCTCGCCATTTGGCCTTGAAAAACATCTTGTCTTCCAAATATGGCCGAGTTGATCAATTGGCAGTGAGACAACTCGATTGGCTCAGCATGATTTGCTTCTCTAGACGTGTCGAGCCGAAAGCATTTGTCGGTTGACGTCAATGTACCCTTCGCCGAGCCGGACAAAGGTGGCGAGGTGATTGTCTGCTCGGAATGCATATCTCCTCGCTCTCAGCCAAGCTGGGTGGAGATAAGGGAAGAGGATGGTCAGCTCGGCATCCTCCCTCATGTAACCGGCCGAGCAGGACACCAACACCTGTGATACAATCTCGGATCTAGCATCGGTCAGAACAAGGATGAATGGGGCTAAATTCAGAAGACAACGATCCATCTGAGAAAGCCGAGGTTAGAGAATAGATTCACCGTACTGATGGACCTGAGGAGTTGATTTTCTCGAACAGATCACCCATGGGACGGACTCGATCGAAAGTTACTCAAAAAGGAGCTTCAAACAGCAGAATCGTACACACAAATGACCTGATACAACCTACAGTAGTGGAATTAAGGACCCTCGACCTAACGACCATTTGCCGACCGGACTCGAACTGTTTACCGACCAAGTCGGGTCTCTGAAGTATTGGGTAATGACAGAATGCCCATGGCTCGAGTCAGAATGGAAGACGATCGTGAAGCCCAGCCTTTGCACAATACCGTATCCAACGACCATGATGCAGTCGATCTTTCCACCGGGCCTTGAACCAGATCTCGTGGTCAAAGTCCTCAGCACACCATAGCCACAATTTTGGCTCCAACACCTTTGCCTGAAAAGAATGCGAGCTACCAGCATTACTCACTCTTTGCATCGTACCGGATGAAGTTTAGCCCGGCAATGAACCTGGACACTTTCTGGCCCGTCAAACTTCATCCGTGCCTGCATTAAATGTGTCTTCAGTCCCGAATACGCATTTACCATTTATCTTGCAATTTAATGATTATCATGCATTCTATTTCCTATGTCTTTGTCTTTAATATTTTCATGCAAACTATTAGCTATTTAAACTCATTGTATGATTATATTTGAATCATCTTTTCGTCAAATTTTCAGTTGAAAACCTTAAGAAGTATTCTCTCTTTTGTTCTTTGTGAGCAAGCTCATTTTCTGGTGCGTAACATCCAAACAACAAACCCTGGTGCGTCATATCCAGGGCTAGTTAAGGACGAAATTCAAGAAGACTTACACATCTTCTGACGGTCCATTCGATCCACCCCAGTTCTGTGAAGTGTTTCCTGCCTTCTCGGTTCATATCAGTCACAAATACCATTAATTTTAGTGTCATTTAGTGGGAGATTGTATCAAGTGTCACAGTTTAGATCATTATGCCAGCAAGTGTCCCAACAATCGTGTCCTGATCCTGATGGAGAACGGTGAGATAAAATCTGAAGATGAGCAAGAGAATGAAGGACCGATCTTTGATGAAGAAGAAGAAAAAGAGAACCTTGATCTTCCGGGCCATGGAAAGCTGCTTATTACTAGAAATGTCTTGAACGTGCAGACTAAACTAGATGACCGGGCCCAAAGAGAAAATTGTTTCTAGACACGCTGTATAATCCTACAAAAGGTATGCAGTCTTATAAATGATGGTGGGAGCTGTACTAATATGGCTAGTGAAAGTCCTGTCAGGAAACTAGGACTAGAAACTAGGAAGCATCTGCGGCCTTACAAACTTGAATTGCTCAATGATGAAGGAGAAATGTCGGTTAAAAATCAGGTCGAGCTAAATTTGATTATTGGCCGGTACGAGGACCGCATATTGTCTAACGTATTACATATTTGTCATATTGCCATGGTCGCATATTTCTTGATGTATTACCCATGGATGCCGGTCACATTCTACTTGGACGACCAATGGAAATATGAAAAACGAGTGATACATGATGGGTTTGCCAACTGACACTCTTTTGACCACCAAGGAAAAAAGATCACTCTTGCACCTCTCAGTCCGCAAGAAGTCCACCAAGATCAGCTCCAGTTAAAGAAGAGTCGTTAAAAAGAGAAACCAGAACCTAGGAAGTCTAACTTCTTTGCCAAATCCAGCAAGGTCAGAAAAAACTCTTTGTTCACAACAATCCAGGATTTTGCTTTTGCTTAAAGAATCACTAATGGCTAAGTCTGACCAAACACCGGAGCTTCCGAGTGAACTTACCCAGCTTCTGCAGGACTTTACTGATGTATTTAAAGAAGAGAATCCAGCTGGATTGCCACCCATTCGCAGTATAGAACATCAGATAGATTTTGTTCTCGGAGCTTCTTTGCCTAATCGTCCGGCTTACAGAACAAACCCTGTTGAGACCAAGGAGCTACAGAAACAGATTTGAGAACTCATGGAGAAAGGTTACATCCATGAAAGCATGAGTCCCTGTGCTGTGCCTGTTCTATTCGTCCCCAAAAAGGATGGGAGTTGGTGAATGTGTGTGGACTGTCGGGCCATCTACGAAATCACGGTTAAGTACAAACATATTATCCCTTGTTTAGATGATATGTTGGATGAACTGCATGAATCAAGTGTCTTTTCTGAGATAGACTTGAAAAATGGTTATCATCAAATTAGGATGAAGGAAGGGGATGAATGGAAAATCGTCTGTAAAACGAAACTAGGATTGTATGAATGGCTGGTTATGCCTTTTGGGTTAACTAATGCACATAGTACGTTTATGACTTTGATGAATCATGTGCTTAGGTCATTCATAGGAGTTTTTGTGGTAGTTTATTTTGATGATATTTTTATCTACAACAAGAATTTTTAGGAACATTTGAGTCATCATAGGTCTGTGATGGAAGTGCTTAGGCAAGAAACAGCTTTATGCCAATTTTAAGAAATGCACTTTTGCTACAGATAATCTCGTGTTTCTTGGCTTTGTTGTAGGTGCAGATGGAGTCAGAGTGGATGAGGAAAAGGTCATTTGGGATTGCCCCACACCTAAGTCTATTTTTGGAGAAGTCCGAAGTTTCCACGGCTTGGCCGGAATTTATCGACGATTCGTTAAGGACTTCAGCACTCTAGCCGCCCCACTCACTTAAGTCATAAAGAGAAGTGTGGGATTCAAGTGGGAAAAAGCCCAAGAATAATTGTTCCAAACTCTCAAAGCTAAGCTAACCAATGCTCATTTACAAATTCTTCCTGATTTCAATAAAACTTTTGAAATCGAATGTGATGCTTCAGGAATTGGTATTGGTGCTGTTCTTATGCAGGAAGGACGACCCATTGCTTTCTTCAGTGAAAAGTTGGGACAGGCATCTTTGAATTACCCTACATACGACAAAGGGCTGTACGCCTCAGTCCGAGCCTTCAGGACTTGGAAACATTACTGTGGCCAAAGGAGTTTGTGGTCCACTCAGACCATGAAACACTCAAGCATCTAAAATAACAGCAAAAGGTCAAAAAATGACATGCCAGATGGGTAGACTTTAGTGAAACTTTTCCTTATCTTATTAAATATAAGAAAGGCAAAGAAAATGTTGTAGCTGATGCATTATCTAGGAGGTATGCTTTGATTAGTGTGATGGATGCTAAGGTCTTAGGTTTTGAACAAATTAGGGAGATGTATGCCACAGACCTAGATTTCAAAGAACCATATCAGGATAGCTCCAAGTTTGCTTCTGGAAAGTATTTTAGGAATCATGGATTTCTGTTCCACTCTAACTGTATTTGCATTCCAAATTTCTCGTTAAGGACTTTGTTGTGTCTTCTGACCGTGTACCGGATATTCCGAGTGATTTGAAAGAACTATTACATGATTTTGCTGATATGTTCCCTGATGAGAACCCAAAAGGACTACCACCGATCAGAGGGATCGAACATCAGATTGATTTGGTTCCGGACACTACAAGAAAACTGGGATCCTGCGTCTGCGGTTTGCGACTAAAAACGTAGTCGCTGAATATAGCGACTATTGCGCGACTACATTGTGACTACTTTGCGACTAACCCAAATTCGTCGCTCGGTAGTCGTAAATTAGTGACAAATTACGATAGTTGCAAAGTAGTCGCAAATTAGCGACTAATTAGAAACTAAAACGAGAGTCGCTAGAAGAGAGTCGCAAATGCGTCGTAAATTAGCGACTGTTGAACTACTACATGTTGTAGTCGCAAACTAGCCACTAATTTGCGACTGACAATGGTGTCGCAAAAGTGGAGTCGCAAATTAGTTGCAGAGTAGCGACTAC
>KE155761.1:70671-80915 GCA_000411075.1 Sisymbrium irio | reverse complement strand
GAAGGCTTTCCCGAATATAAGTTTAGGGAAGCTTTCCTTATAATTTTGGAAGGCTTTCCCGAATATGTTTGTAAGGAAGCTTTTCATATTAGTCAGGAAGGCTTTCCCGGATATAAGTTTAGGGAAGCTTTCCTTATAATTTCGGAAGGCTTTCCCGAATATATTTTTAGGGAAGCTTTTCATATTAGTCAGGAAGGCTTTCCCCAAAATTGCTTGGATTGATAATAACTTGGCTAAATACACCCGTTTTATGTATGAAGCGACATATAGCTCATAAACGGGCCTCCAATGGGTTTAATATAACATAATGCATTATCAAAAATAGTATAATAAAAAAGCATTAGGCCTTCCTAAAACATTTAAAAATCTTCCTGAAACATAATTTTAAAAATCTTCCTGAAACATAATTCATGAAATTTTAATCATAATATATTCTTGTGAAGAGAAAAAGGCTACAAATCACAATCGTCTATGGAGCGAAGAACTACGGTACAAAAGAGTAATGAATCACTTATCTTTACAACTGGTTAAGGTCCACAGGATTCTCCATGTACTGTCTCAAAATGAACTGTTCCCCTCCTTCTTTTGCCATCTATATCTTCCTCACACAATGATATGGGTCTATCTTCACCCTTCATCTGCAGATTTACGTCCAACGGTTCTCAGAGAAACTTCTTCTCGGTTCTGAGCTTAGAAAGAGCAACCGGTCTTCTCTGCTTCCACTCAGTGTGAACTTCACTAAAACAACTAGACATAATAAACATACGCACTTCTCTACACAGAGCCGAACGTCACCTGAATGGTGAAATAACTCGTAGCTAACTGAGATATCAAAGATTGAATAAACCAAAACCACAATCACACACACACACACAACATTCACTATAAACTTTTTTTCAAAAACCATCTCCACATAAAGCAACGAAACAAGAAAACTCCATAAATCATGAAATGTCTATCCATTCCATGCTCAATGAGCTCAAAGTTGAATAAAATCAACGGGAAAAACATGTATCGTACCTTGGAATCATACGTGTGTTTAAGCCTAAGCAACATATTGACAGCTTCATCTCTAACCGTCACAGTTTGCTGATACCCGCGCGTCTTCTTCTTAGAAAACAACACACGCGCCGCCGCCTCTTTGGTCGTGTTCAGTATTGTATCGGCATAGGCTCTCTTCAACGCCGCTAAACTCTGTGTTAGGAGAAAGCCGACGCANCAATGATATGGGTCTATCTTCACCCTTCATCTGCAGATTTACGTCCAACGGTTCTCAGAGAAACTTCTTCTCGGTTCTGAGCTTAGAAAGAGCAACCGGTCTTCTCTGCTTCCACTCAGTGTGAACTTCACTAAAACAACTAGACATAATAAACATACGCACTTCTCTACACAGAGCCGAACGTCACCTGAATGGTGAAATAACTCGTAGCTAACTGAGATATCAAAGATTGAATAAACCAAAACCACAATCACACACACACACACAACATTCACTATAAACTTTTTTTCAAAAACCATCTCCACATAAAGCAACGAAACAAGAAAACTCCATAAATCATGAAATGTCTATCCATTCCATGCTCAATGAGCTCAAAGTTGAATAAAATCAACGGGAAAAACATGTATCGTACCTTGGAATCATACGTGTGTTTAAGCCTAAGCAACATATTGACAGCTTCATCTCTAACCGTCACAGTTTGCTGATACCCGCGCGTCTTCTTCTTAGAAAACAACACACGCGCCGCCGCCTCTTTGGTCGTGTTCAGTATTGTATCGGCATAGGCTCTCTTCAACGCCGCTAAACTCTGTGTTAGGAGAAAGCCGACGCATCATCCTCTTGTCGCAGATCGAGAAATCCAGCGATGAAATCGAGACGATGACGCATCAACCGTCACCACAAATCGACGCCTCCGAAGGTCTCCGGTCAACCTCGTCACCACAAATCGACGCATCCGAATGTCTCCGGTCAACCTCGTCAGCACAAATCGACGCCTCCAAAGGTCTCCGGTCAACCTCGTCACCACAAATCGCGGTCATGTTTCAACCTCGTCACCACAAATCCTCTCCGATCTCGATCCCTCGCTGTTCAACGTTGAACACAAAGAAGAAGGGTATGATAATCTTTTGCGCTCTTTAATGAAACATTATTGTCATATTTGCAATCGCAAAACATTTTTGTCATCCTCCCTCAAAACCCTTGATTCTTGTCATTATTTCTATTTTATATCTAAGGAGTGGTATTAAATTATATAAAAAAATAATTTATATGTTTTAAAAATGATTTCCTGAATATGTATAATGGCTTCCTAAATTTAATCTAAATTTTTATTTGATTAATAAGTGGTAGTTTTTCTAAATGTGTTACAAAAATTCTTAAATCTTTCAAAAAGTCTTTTATACATCTTTTGATCTAGTTTGAATGGTACTAAAGTATATAAAAAATCATTTATATGTTATAGGAAGGCTTTCTTGAATATATATAATGATTTCCTAAATATGATCTAATTTGTTTTTGATTAATAACTAGTAATTTTCCTAAATGTGTAGAATTGTTTCTTAAATCCTTCAAAAAATGTTATACAAACTTTGATCTAGTTTGAGTAATATAAAAATATACAAAAAAAACATTTATATAATTTAGGAAAGCTTTTCTGAATATGTACAATGACTTCCTAAAAGTTTATAATGTCTTTCTCAATCTTTAAGAATATCTTTTTAAAATGATATAATTTTGTTTGAAAACTTTCAGGAAAGCCTTACTAAAGTTTATAAAAACTTCCTAAATTTTTATATGATGAACTATTAATTAACATACAACTTTTATATGTATAAATAGTTGTTCCCCGCACAAAAAAAAATAATTTATATATTTTAGGAATGTTTTCTTAAATTTGTATAATTACTTCCTAAATTTGATTCTAAAACTTTTATTGATTAGCATATAATTTTCCTGTAAATTTGGTTTAGGAAAGCTTTCCTGAATATGTATAATAACTTTCCAAATTTGATCTAAATTTTTATTTGATTAATAACTGGTAATTTTCCTAAACGTGTAAAATTGTTTCTTAACTTTTTCAAAAAAATATTTTATATATCTTTTGTATCTAGTTTGAGTGGTATTAAATTATACAAAAAAATCATGTATATATTTTAGGAAGGCTTTCCTGAATATATATAATGGCTTCCTAAATTTGATCTAAATTTTATTTGATTAATAACTGGTAGTTTTCCTAAATGTGTAAAACAATTTCTTAAATCCTTCAAAAAATATTTTATACATTTTTTGATCTAGTTTGGGTGGTATTAAAGACTCATTTATAAGTTTTAGGAAGGCTTTCTAGAATCTATATAATGACTTCCTAAATATGATTTAAAGTTTTATTTGATTAATAACTGGTAATTTTCTTAAATGTGTAGAATTTTTTCTTAAATACTTCAAAAAGTTTTTATACAAATTTAGATCTAGTTTGAGTAATGTAAAAGTATACAAAAAAATCATTTATATAACTTAGAAAAACTTTTATGAATATGTATAATGACTTCCTAAAAGCTTATGATTATTGGTTGGATTGTAACACATAACTTTAGCTTTAATATTTATCTACATTCTCAAAAATTACCAATCATGATTTAGATTGATTTTTAAAGCTACAGTCCTACTATAGCCCCTACAACCAAAAATGGCTGTAAAACCCTCATCCTAAAGCTTAAGGCTGTAGAAAAAAATAAATGGTTGTAGAAATATATATATCCTTAATTATTATCTTCTTATTTATTATTTACATATACATAAGAAACAGTTACAAAAGATATTTTTACATACTAGGGGATGATTGGTTGGGCTGTACTAATTGGCTTTAGTTTTAATTTTAATCTACAGCCTCAAAAATTATCAATCACACTTTATTTTGATTTTTAAAGCTACAGCCTTTACAACAAAAATGATTGTAAAAATTTAATATTCTAAAGCTTTATTTTTGAGGTTGTAGGAAAAAACAATGACTATAGGAATATATTTTTTTCTTTGTTATTTTCTCATTTATTATTTACAGTTATAAAAGATACAATTATAGAAAAATTTCCTACCAACCAAATTCTACAGCAAATAATTTACAGTTATAATTCAACTAATCATCCATTAAATTTTACAGCAAATAATTTACAACAGTCTAACCAATCATTCATAATGTCTTTTTCAATCCTTAAGAATATCTTTCTAAAATAATATGATTTTGTTTTAATGACTTTCAGGAAAACCTTCCTAAAAGTTTAGACTTTTAGAGAAACTTCCTAAAATTTTATTTGATGATCTATGAATTAACATACAATTTTATATGTATAAACAGTCGTTCCCCGCACACAAAAAACAAAAAAAAAACTGATTAGATCTCAAGAAACCGGTTGAGATGTTTTCTTCCAATCCTTGCCGCACATATTGTATCTCTAAACCTGGTTATTACATCCATCATCCTCGTAATCATAGTCCTCCATGAAGACGCCTCTATCTTTGTTCCGATCCATTGACGTGTTTCGATCCGATGCCGGCATGATGTGTAGCCCACATGCAACTTTCTAAGAGATACAAAGCTGCATAAATGAAACAAAGCTTAGGTTATACAAAACTGAAACTGGAAATTAGACTTTTCCAGTTTACCATGACATAATCAAGTTCCTTGTTTCTCATATCAACACCAAAAATGCAGACTTTGCGACGAGGAATGTATCTGAGTGAGCTGCGCATCAATCCTCAGAATCTGGTTTACAAGAGAAAAGAGTTAAGAAACTACTGGACGTAATGTCAATAACGCAATCATATATACACCTCTGAAGATTGAAAAGAGTCTCCAAGTTCTATTCCAATTTCCACAGAGATGTGATCGTGACCTGATTTGCTGTTACAAATAACCAATTTTCAATAAAATTATCAAGATTTTGTTTAAAAACTAATACACACAATACAAACAACAAAAATAGCGGAGTTTTAAATCAAACATACACACAAAGAAGAAGGCAGAATTTTCCTGAAGCTTCCACTAAGAAAACCATGGAAAAAAGATGATTCTTGAATGAGTCGGAACATAAGCCGTCAGAAGCTGCTCATGTACACCGGATCTCTCAAAATCGAAGCCTTGCAGCAAGCCAGAAATCACTCCAATTTTCACCTCCATCAACACTAACAACTTCGACTCCGTCAAATAATTCAAAATCGTTACTCAAAATTTGCAGATTTTGTAAAGAAAAAATACGGAGAGAAAGAAGGAGAGACTAAGAAAATACAGTTTATGAAAAATGCTCCAATAATCTCCGATCAATCATTCCGGTAATTAAAATCAAAGAGATCTCATGATTAGAATTAATTTTACCGGCAATCTCCGATTCGATTCTGATAACGAGTCTCCTCCTCCGTTCGTCAACAAGTGTTGTTTTCGTCTGCGTTTTCTTATCGTCGAGTTATTTAACAAATGGATAAATTAGTCTTTTTACGAGGTTTAATGAAACATTTTCGTTTTTTTTTCTTTCCCTAACATTTTTATCATAAATCTCCTAAAACCATTTATTTTCATCATTATTTTTAAGAATTTAATTATTTTAATTATAAATATAAAAAAAATTAAGAATCGATAGGTTTAATAGAAAGATTATCATAGCAAAAACAAAATAAAAAATCCAATAATCTATAGACTATATATAATACTATTATTTAATAAAAAATAAAATTATCAATACATTTTAGTGTACCATTAAAGAAGACATCCGAAGAAAAAAGTAACGGACGATAAGGCGATGATGAGGCGATGATGAGGCGACTATGGGATAGACGATGGGATCGAAGGCATCGGCTTCCTTTCCGGCACGCTAAGGTTGTCGATTTCCTCAGTGGACAAGGAAAGCTGTGGAGATTAATTAGGGAGCTGGTGTTCGGGATGAGGAAAGACTCGAGATGGGGCTTGCTTAGGATTCTGTGGATTCGGATCGTATCAATCTACGATCTACTTGATAGATACAACGAAGGAGAATGGAAACGAATGGAGCGATTACGATCACATTTTGGTAAGATCTTTGTTCTCTTAAAAACGAGATCTAATCGTATCAATTGGGAGGATACTATACGACTTAAATGGATGGTCACGGATGGTAAAAGGGAATGAAAGATTCGATATTTGTTCGGAAATTGGTATCTTGAGGAAGGATGTGTGATATGCTTCTCTTGCTTCAAAGTTAATGCAAATCACAGGGTTCTTATTGCCATGGATTCTCTAAAATATTATCTCCCGAGGAGTACGGCCTATATAACCAAGCTTCACGATTTGACAAAAACCACACTCTCAAATACTATCTATTCAACTCATATTTTGAGTATCGTTGCTTACTCGGTAATCATGTCACAGGGTAATTTGGTGGGAAAGGTGGGAGAAATATCAAATGGTGAAGGTCGTAAGAGGTTGAAGATTTCGGTACCACACTTTGACAATTCCGACCTCATCAAAAGTTACTCAAGAACTCTGATTGGAAGATGCTTGAACCCGGATAAACAAAAGATTGATGCTCTATTGATGATGCTCCCGAAGATATGGAAGGTGGAGGAGAGAGTCTCGGGTGCAAACCTCGGAATGGGAAAGTTCCAATTCCACTTTGAGAGGGAAGAAGATTTAGAGGCAGTCCTTGATATGCAGCCATATCACTTTGACTACTGGATGGTGGCAGTGGCACGATGGCAACCAAAGATGGTACGAAGCTTCCCGTCTGAGATACCATTTTGGATAAAAATTGATGGTCTTCCCACGGAATTCTGGTCTACAGAAGTTTTTCAAAGGATCGGGGATGCTATTGGTGAAACAACTGATGTTGATCTGGACTATGGGAAAATACGGGTAATATTGGATGGTTTTCAGGAGCTTTGTTTTGACACCACAATAGAATTCAAAGGAGGAGAGTTTTATGAGGAAGAGGAGGTACTTGTGAAGCTGAAGTATGAGAAACTATTTGGCTATTGCAAGCTCTGTTTCAGCTTAACTCACGATGAGGAAAATTGCCTTTCTAACCCAAACCGGGTCAAGAAAATGGAGGCTACAGAGGAGGTGAGGACCAAAGGCGAGGACAGAGCTCGAAGCTACAGTGGAGTGGTCATTAACGAGACTGAGGGTCAGAGAAGAAGGGATCAGCGTGGTTACCATGGTAAAGGAAAAGGCCAGATACATGAGGAACAGGACACGAAGTGGATCCGAGTCTCAGACAGAGGAAGCAAGCGCAACTCTTCACACAGAAGCAGTAGCCGGGGAGAGGGAGAAAGTTCCAGAGCTCGGAGTTCTCGCTGGGAGCAGAGTAGACACATACCAGAGGAAGACAAAGATCGCAGGAGTAGTGCTTCACGACGACAGAGAAATTCTGTGACGACAGGCAAAGAAGATGGAAAAGAAGAAGGTGAGGTGGAGATTACGGTGGGAAATGAGACAGTTTCTCAGGCGGAAGAGAAAGGGAAAGTTTCAGAGGTTCTGGCTGAGTCTCAACAGCAAGATCAGAAGGTGAAAAGCGACTCAACACTGGTACGTGATGAACCAACTGAACTTAAGATGGACTTAGACATTAGTGTGGTTTGTGAGGAAACTAGTACTACGGGTCTTTTGAAACCAAATATGGTAGCTAAGAAATTAGATACTGTGGCGAGGGAGGTTATGGAATTTGATATTTCAGGAACTGAGGTTAGAAACAAGGATATAGTAGGGGAGGACGAGAACGATTATCAGGACATTTTGGATGATGAAACAAATGAGATTGAGATGCAGGAGAATGAAATGAATAATGGAGCTGTCGAGGATTTTGCAACAGAGGTAGAGGGTAAAGGTATAGTTGATAAAGGGGAGGAAAAGAAAAAAGGGATTCGTAGGAACATGGTTAAACCACCAGTTCTGGTTGGTACAACAAAACGGAGGCTGGTGCAGGCGGTCATGTCTCCACGGAAGACCAACACGGGGAAATATGGAAAACGGACAGGAGAAACTTCAAAGAATCAGGACGAGAAGGGCGTTCCGTACCTGAAATCTCACAAACAAGATAGTGATTTAAATGGATAAGAACAATGATGGAAATGTGATCGATATTGTACTGGTTTTGGTTGCTCTGCACTTTAGTCTTTTAATAAGCTCAAGGAGCGTTTTTATGCTGAATTTGTTTCGCATTGTTTGGTGTTGTATGAGTGTAATGGCTCTTTTGTTCAAGCTTTCAATAAACGATTGGTTATTTATTCTGCTTCATTCTTGTTCTTTGAAAGTGGAGTTGGTCCCATTGGTGAGTTTTATGGTCTGGAGATGTTTAGTACTTGATCGGATTCTCATCAGCAATCTGTATCTATGGTCTAGGGTCATTGGGTATCACTTTGGTGAGAATAAGTGCTGTTCCTTGGTCTCTTTAAACCGGGAACAGACACCTTTGATTTGCGGAGATGCTGTAAGTATGAGACACATGAAGGTGTTTATGATCTGTCACTTGATCATATGTGGAAAAATCTATTCTTTATCAAACAATCGACTTATAATAATTGGGAAACCAGGACAGGTTCGACATGTCTACAGGAATAGACAAATTTTCTGGATCAATTTAAGTCGAACTATAACTGATCCAACCAGGCTATACCTTATACCGAGGCTTTTGGAAATGCACAATGATAAAAAAGAGAGTAATCAACAATATTTTGAGATGTTAGGAAAAGGTAAGCTGAGAATAGGTCTAAATATACAACGAGCTATTTGTTGCTTGGAATTTCAACTTTTTAAATTTGGCGGAGAATTTCAGGATATCATTAATTACAAAACCCTGGCTCTTCGGAGCTGCACACAGTTTTTTTCTTAATGAAAGTACTCAGTTGGAATTGTAGAGGAATGAGAAATAAATGGACAATAAGTTATTTAAGGGAAATTTGGGGTAAGCATAAACTGGATTTCTTGTTTTTGTCAGAAACGAAACAACAAAAGGAATTCGTACAAGATTTCCAGGCACATTTAGGATATGATAATCTGGTTACGGTTGAACCAATAGGCAAGAGTGGAGGCCTAGCACTGTTCTATAATAATGACTTCCAACCACAGGTTCTATTTTCAAACAATAGAATGATTGATGTGGAGGCTCAGGCAATGGGGAAACATATTTTCTTGACCTTTGTGTACGGGGACCCGGTTCAAAGTCTCCGCGAAAGAGTCTGGGAACGACTAACACGATATGGTTTAGCAAGATCGGAGCCTTAGTTTATAATTGGTGATTTGAATGAAATAACTGGCAATCACGAAAAGGAGGGAGGACCTATGCGGAGTTCAGATACTTTCCTTTCCTTTAACAACATGATTCGAAACAGCGGACTCTTAGAGTTCCAAGCAAAATGCAATAAAATGTCCTGGCAAGGGACACGGGGAAAAGGTACAGGAACGATGACAATTCGATGTAGGTTGGATAGAGCTCTAGCAAACGAAGAATGGCACACACTTTTTCCATGTTCATACACGGAATATTTAGGGATGATAGCCTCAGATCATCGGCCAGTTGTAGCATATTTGGATAACAAAATTGTTAAACGGAAAAGTCAATTTCGCTTTGACAAGAGATGGATAGGCCAGGAAGGGCTTCTGGAGGGTATTGTTGCAGGATGGTCGGATGAAGCTAATAGACAGACTAAGGATTTCATCACAAAAATTAGAAATTCCAGACATGAAATCTCCACATGGAGAAAGAATAATCCTCCATACGGGAAAAGCAAGATTTCGGACTTACAAAAAGCTTTGGAGGAGGTCCAAGCGGATGATGCACAATCACAAGAAGAAATTTTGGAAATTTCCAGGAAATTAAAGGATGCTTATAAAAATGAGGAAGAATACTGGTTTCAGAAAAGCCGAAACATCTGGTACTCGTCTGGAGATCTTAATACAGGGTTCTATCACGCATTAACAAGACAGAGGAGGGTACGGAATAAAATAATGAGGCTGCATGACACAAACGGGAACTGGATTACAGAGGAGTCAGGAGTTGAGAAAGTGGCAGTGGATTACTTTACAGATTTGTTTAGTTATACTTCTCCGTCGATTTTGAGATTTTTTTGGCTGAGGTACCCTCAACAATTACTCCCCAGATGAACAGAAGTTTATTATGGACTGCATCAGTGGAAGAGGTAAAACAAGCTCTGTTTATGATGCATCCAGAAAAAGCTCCTAGACCAGATGGAATGACGGCTCTGTTTTTTCAGCATTCTTGGCACATAA
>KE155761.1:36147-46873 GCA_000411075.1 Sisymbrium irio | reverse complement strand
TCCCCTATGTTGAACTTTAGAGTCGGGATTTTGATTGTTTGTAAAAAAAAAAATCATCCATTTTGCACCTGAAATGGAGAAAATTAATATCTGTCAGATTCTTTGAAATTTCAAGAAGGTATCTAACAGTTTTAGGAATGCCTTCCCAAATTTAAAGTAGCATACGAAAGTTTAGTTTTTAAGATGACACAACAAGTTAAACTGTTGCAACATGGTTTAAAATAAATAATAGCGACTCATATAATCAAGGTTTGCAAACTGTTGTAATGTTTTCAGAAAGGTGTCTAATAGTTTCAGGAAGGTTTCTAACATTTTCAGGAATGCCTTCCTGATATTTAAATTAGCATATGAAAGTTTGATTTTTAAGATGACACAACAAGTTACAACAAGTAGCATACGAATCATCTAAGAGTTTCAGGAAGGTCTTCCCAAATACTCATCTCTCATGTAAAAACCAACAAACTAGATGTAACGAGTTTGTTTACGGCTTTCAAAAATTAAGAAGTGTGGTAGACAATCGAACAATCGAAATGTTTAGTTTTTCAGTAAGGTTATGAATCAAAACAAATCGAACGAAAACCTAGTTTTAGAATTATGAATAAAAAAAAAACCCAGATTAAAAAACAAATCGAACACAAGGATTTGAAATTAAGAATCAAAAACAAACCTAGATGTTTAATTTGATGTTTCCGGCGACAGGTTCGATAATCGATGAGGGATTACGACTCTATTATGGATTTTTTGGCCGATCAGATGTTTGATTCGATGTTTCCAGTGACGAGTTTGATGTATGGGCGGCGACGTCGAGGTGAAGTTGACGGCAGCGACGATGAGATGAGGTTCACGTTTTAAAAACGACTAAGATCTGGCGGCGAAGAAGATACGGCGGCGACAAGATGAGGTTTTCGAAATGAAAATGTGAAAGACGAGAGCGTAAAGAGGGGTAAAATTGGGATAATCTAAAACTTCATAAACATTTTTGTCATTTAGTACGACCGAAAACATTTCTGAAAGCCCAACTCAGTCTAATAACATTTTTGAGAATTACTTAATAAAATATCAATATTATATTTGTTTAGATATTTAGAGAGTATCTAAATGAATGAGCTTGCTCTCAGATTGGAATTTATATCAGTTATTGACTAAGCATATATTGAGATAGCCAAAGAGATTGAGATTGTGGTTTCTTACATTCACACTGCGTTCCAAGGATTATGATCAATATGGATATATAGTTAAAACCTTTCTAAGATTTTTTGCCAGAAGTGCAAAGCTAGTGGGTTTGTTTCTGTGTTTTAATAAAAAAACTAGATTTCAATCTGTGTGTTTATTAATAAATATTTAATTTTATAAATATGACAGCAAAAACTATTAATGTGATCTTTATATTCATTAATAATATAATATATTATTTTTCTGCCTTTAAGATTATATTTTTCAATGTGTAATTATTTTTAAATAATGTATATTTGTAAATTTTAAAAATATAAGATATATTATATATTTGATAATTTCAATATGTTATGAGAGAGAATGGTATTATTTAGTTGATATTGATTTTTATACTTATTACAAGTATAATTTTAGAAATTATAAATTTGAGATGTACTGATAGTTTTATTTTAAATATATAATAAAATTATATAATATATTCTATTAGTTTTTATTCTTATTTTATAATTAAATTTATATATTATATATATAATAAAGTTAAATATGATAATATACCTATCAAACTTATCGTCTTTTACTTATTTTTAATGGGTTTAACATGTTTTTTAATTGTCTAAATATTTTACATATTTTAATAAAGAAACTATAAAAACCTGCACTTATAAAAAAACATCAACATGTTTCACTATGTGAATAATGTAGATATTAAGTTAAAATACCAAAAAAATAATTTATGTTATCTTCAGTATTTTTACCAACTATGTTTTTTGTTATTTTCTTTTTATATTTATCAACATTATATGGTTTATAAAAATAATTACTTTTTATATTATTTAATTATATTTATCATTGATTTAATATTTAATATATACATTTTATCATGTTTAATATATACATTTTATCATGTTTAATTTCGTTTTTAATTAAGTAAAGAAATGAAACTTATTACAAAATAAATATGATCCCATACATGCACGGGATCAGCAGTTTAATTTCATTAATATAATATACCAAAAAACTAAGTTTTAATACTATTACAAAATATTATAAATTTATAGATCTAATTTTTCTTAAATCTTAAACCCTAAATCTTATACCTAAACTCCAAAATCCAAACTATATACTCAAAACTCCTAAACTTCTATCTTATTAAAGTTGAAGTCCACTAGGAAAATAACCTTCTAATACGGTGGAATATTACATATATTGCCACTGGAAAAACTCTGCCTAACTAAATTCATTAAGGATCTTATTGACCTAATAATTAAGTCACATTCGTTGGTCAACCATCCTATTATATTCTTTACTAACATATATTATTATTATATCATGTCTTCCTCTCATCTAACTTACCCAACAATATGCATCAGACTAAAATTTAATTCCAATTTATGCACTGGACGTTCACTATCATCCCCCTCATCTAACTTATCCAACACAATAACAACAATTACTAACTAGATATTCATGTCATAACCACGAGTTTATGCACATTCATGATGAATGAATTTTGTGGAATATACATAGTATAAAGTTTGATATGATATCTACAAAAATATATACAATACAAACTTTTTACGCTTAGCCAACAAACACCATAACCACAATTACTAATTATTAACTACCTAACTTACCCAACACAATAACAACAATTACTAACTAGATATCATAACAACAAGTTGGTGCACATTCATGATGAATGAATTTTGTCAAATATACATAGTATAAAGTTTGATATAATACCTACAAAAATATATATAATACAAACTTTTTAAGCTTAGCCAACAAACACGATAACCACAATTACTAATTAAAATATTAAATTAACCTTTTAACCAGAATTACATATTATATCAATCTTTAATTTCCGTTTCCGAATATTCAATTGCTATAATCTTACTGAATATTCGAACTAGATTTAAATCTCGGCTATATCTTTCAAACTCTTAAGTAACATAGATGTTTACATTAAATTCGGTAACACATATATTAGTAGTTAAGATTTATTAGGTTTTGCGTTCCCATACCTTGCAAGACAACCTGCCAAATAATTAAACGCCAAACAATGAACGAACAAAGTTTATCTCATTTGCGTGTGTTTGAAGAATTTTTCAAGTATAAGCAGAGAATATGTATTCTGTGCATACAAGGTCGGCATCTTTGGCAGCAGCTTCAAGCTCGAAGCTGACTTGTCTAAGATCGATGCAAGGACTTCCGCAACCATTTTCAACAACCATCAATGGTGCTGAAGTTAAATCCTTCTTGGACCCATCCCCTGGATTCACCATCGCATCCACAAGTAAGCCTCCCATTTCTGCTGCTCTCCTCAGTATGTCACAGTGATTCAAGAGTAAAGACAGGACACAAGAGTTAGTTACATGTGATTATAACCACAGAAAAAATCTAAACTTTAAACCAACGTTACCTTAGCAGCCCCGGCGACTATATCAGGGAGTTCCATAGCGGTCACATCGTTATGAGCAGGAAGAGATTTTGCCACCAGAACAACCTGGAGAAGCATAATAACAATTTGTTTGGTGTTTCCTCAACCAATTCAATTTCAGAAAGAAGCCATGCGGTTGGTTTTATGAAGAGCTACGGAGAAATACGTACTTCAGTCCCACGACGGACAAACTCTCGGGCAAGAGGAAGCATCCCAAGAATGACGACTGCTCCTGAGTTATCAATAAAGAGTAACGCTCTTTTATGTCGATGAGGCTGCTTACCTCCAGATCCAAGCATCCTTTCTTTGAAAGCATCGAAATCATATACCTGATTTCACGGATAACAGAAGATTTCCTGCTTCAAATTATAACTATAAGCAAACAGTAACCTCAAGAAAATATAAACAGGTGGTCTCTGCATCTTGTTGCGACTCATTCTGTATATTTAAACAGAATATTTATTGTAAACCAACAAATATCAGATCTATTTAGTTTTCTTTTATGCCCAACCAAAAAAGGAAATAAAATACATTCTTTCAACTCACCACTTACGGATCTTACTCTCTGAAAACTTGAGTCTTTCTCCGCTCATCGTATAATCCGAAATTCACATGCAAACCAAAAACACAAAGTAAAGTCTGAGATTGATAAGAACAAAACAATAATGGTATTTCAAATTACTACTAAAACAACAAATCGTTTTTTCAGAGTCTCACCAAACAAGAACGATTCTGACTGTCGATTAAGAACAACAAAATTAGAAAGAAAACTGAAATTTCAAGATTGATATCGAACCCACAAAAAAAGGTGTCGTCATAGATATTTGTCAGAATCGTAATAAGAAAAATAAATCCAGAAGGTTTTATCCATCGCAACAAAAAAATTGGACATATTTTTGGACAAATTGAAATTTGCAAAAGCCCAACACGTTAAAGCCCGTTAATATTGTCAATCTATTTGATTTTTAGCAAGCTTCTAAAAGAAATATGGTCCAACAGTAAAGATTGTACATTTACTTTTTAAATATATAGTAACATGCTTTAATTAAAATTACAAAATACAATTATAAATAATTTTTAAAGTTTTGCATTAAAATTATATAAATTTTTACAAAATTTTAGTATATAATATAACACTCAATCCAGTAAATTAAAACTTTATATTTTATTTCTCTTTATATTTTATTTTATTAAACTTTTTTATAAATTAATGGCTTACTGAAAATAAACATTTTTAAACAAAAAATGGAATATCACCTTGTGCGCCGACGCACGGGTCAAAATCTAGTAATACTTACACAAAGATTCAACACTTATAACAAAAATCTATTTTCTGTGTCTAATCTCTTTCAAAACTAAACCTAAACCCAAACCATATACCCTAAACTCAAACCCTACACCCCAACCCTATAACTAAACTCTAAAGTAATCCTAAAACATAAACTTGACCATAACATTTAAATTTTAACCATAGAATATTAATTAAATCATGTTCTCTTAAACCATAAACCATAAATCCAATAAACTAGAATATTAATCTTATAATCAATTAATAATCTAAAAAAAATCAATTTTTTATACTAAAACCTCAATTTCTGAATTCCAAGACTTATTATGAAATCTAAATCTTGAAATCTAAATCTTGAAATCTAAAGCTAAACATAAAATTTTAATGAAAAACCTATAAAACCAAATTATTAAATTTATCAAAAATTGAAAATAATGAATATTGCCAAAATAAAGTTAAACGATAAAACTAATAAAAGTTTTTGTTGAGAAAAAAATAATGAAAGCTTTTTATTCATTGGTTAATGTCTAGAGATAAGGATTGGACTCTCCACCATTCTCCACCGTTGATAAATTTAATCCAATGGACCAAAACTCTTTTCCTTTTGTTTTTGGTGAGAACCAAAACTCTTTTCCTTGTCCACTCTTCTCGTCTTTAATTTGCCTCTTTCTCTTGACGTCAACATTTTCTTTAACAATTATCTTCTTCTTCTTTTATCTATGTTTCTGCAAATCAGAATTTCTCTCCAATAAGTATTCATCGTCGTCATCACCCTGAAGTAAGGTAATGCTAATTAGCTTCTTTTTCTTCTTCTATCTGTTTATTTTTCTATCTCCTGCTAACTTTTTTTTCCTTAGTCCAGATCTAGTGAAGCGAGCTTCCTCTACCGGTTTTTCGAAATCAACACAGCTTGAATCCTCTGCGACAGAGTCGCATCTCCGACCCTCCGCCGCTAGATCTCTCTCGTCTTCTCTCCACCGCCACGTCTCCGACAATCCACCGCAGCATCTTAGATATCTCTCGTGTTCTCCTTGCTGCTCTCCCTCGCAGTCTCGATGCGGCTTAACTCACCGGCGGCGGCAGTAGACCACAACATCGATATATACAACANTTTTTTTTCCTTAGTCCAGATCTAGTGAAGCGAGCTTCCTCTACCGGTTTTTCGAAATCAACACAGCTTGAATCCTCTGCGACAGAGTCGCATCTCCGACCCTCCGCCGCTAGATCTCTCTCGTCTTCTCTTCACCGCCACATCTCCGACAATCCACCGCAGCTTCTTAGATATCTATCGTGTTCTCCTTGCTGCTCTCCCTCGCAGTCTCGATGCGGCTTAACTCACCGGCGGCGGCAGTAGACCACAACATCGATATATACAACATACATGTATACTGTAATTAGCTAAAACAAAATTATTAATACAAAATAATTTTGTTTTTTTTTAATTATTTTCTGAAATAGCCACGAAACAGTCAGGAACAGAACCGTGGCCAGATAATCCGAATAGCCACATACTGTTAAGTGTCTATTTTGTGACAAAATTAATCACGAAATAAATGTGACAAAATCGTGGTTATAAAGTCACGAAAAGTCACGAAATGTCAATGGTCACGATCGTATAGACACTTTTTTTTTTCGTGACCGTTTGTGTCTATTACATGCTATAACCACGAATTTTAGATCTTAGTCACATAAATTCTCGTGGCTATATACTATTTTTTTATTAGTGAATATAATATAAATATATTTTAGAAAAACTATACTAAATAGGAATGGAAGATGAGAAAATTAACTGATAAGAACAGTATTTTTGTTTATCTATATAATTATTTTTTTATCCTTATACTTTTTAAAAAATTACAGATTTTGCCATTGATCAGAAAAAAATGAATAACGGGAGAGAGAAAGGAAAAAAAAGAAAGAGAGAAGGGAAGAAGAAAGATATAGAGAAACACAGAAAAAAGAGAGAGAAGCGTGAGAGAAGATGGAGAAGAAAAAAAAAAAGATAAAGAGAAGAAGAAGATGTTATAAGAGATAGAAAAAAAGAAGAAAAAACATATAAAATAGAAAAATGATATACGGTAACACTATTAAAATGATATACGGTAACACTACTAACACTTAAAATTTAAGTGAAATCTAATTTATTATTGTATAATAATGTTAGTGTCTAATAATATATTCATGTATTATCGTGTAATAATGTTAGTGTGCTAACAATGTACTTTGTATTAACGTGTAATAATGGTAACGTGTTAATAATGTATTACGTATTATTTTATAACAAATAATATGAATGTTATTTATGTGTTATTTATCTGATATTAGAGTTAACATGTAATAATTATCATGTTAACATATAATAATTATCATGTTGAGTTAACATGTAATTTTTATCATGTTAATATATAATAATTATCACATTAACGTGTTAATATTAGTTGATATTTTATTTAACGTAAAACAAAATATAATAAATTATCAACGCACGAACATTATTTCCGGTAGTGGCAGATTTGCGATTTTTTCAAAGAATGAGGATTGATTTGGTATAAATTTTTCTTCTCTTTCCTACTTACTTAATTTATATTTTGACTTTACTACAGATTTAATTTTTGAAGTTTCATGTAATATTTATTTAAATCACTCTATATTTTAATATATGGGCCTCAAAGTTAATGTGTAAGACTAAGACATGCAGACTCAAATAAGCCATGCAAATTGAAATGTGTCAATTCCCTTCATTACTTGCGCGGCCAAGTTGAAGTACAGAGTCAGGAGCCTGCAACCCCATTTTCAGCACCTTGCACCATTCGATTCCGAGACCTTTAGCTGATGAGAAAGCTAGACCAGAATATGCATACGATCAACAATAAGAGTAGTGCCTGTTTTAAGCTTTTAATCCAACGACATACAAAACGTCAGTTACTTCTAAAGAGGATGAAGCAATCAGATAAGTTAAAGAGATATAAAGAACCTCTTCTCCCAACGATTGACACTAAAAAGAGATGAGTGGTGTGATGAGACTTATTAGATATGTACATACAGTCTTCATCACCATCAACGCTTTGCCCATCTCTGCCCATACCGTCTCCATCATGGCATTCGCTTCTTTCACCATGTCTCTCGCTTTTAGGAAGATGGATCGGCTGCCGCATTTGCATGTGGGTTTTCACTATCTAACATTGTTTCAACCTCTTCCACGTTTTTCGTAAACTCTACCGTCATGGTATCCCCGTTCTTCGATATAACCGCTGCCTTTCCCACCATTATTACACTACGGGAAACGGCAAAATGAAAAAAATGCTAGATACGGGGATACGGCTTGGGTAAACCAATGAAATATACATATATACATATAATATACCTAAATAGCTATAAATTAAGCTTAAGTAATATAGAATGGTCATAAACACTTAGTTTTGAACACTCATTTGCTCTGTTTTTATTGATTTTCAGTCATGGTTCATACCCAAAAAGCCTACAGTTACTATAGATGGCTCAGTTACTAATGTTTATACTTGTGCATATAGCACGTCTAAGCTTGCACATCTAATTATAACCACTACAAATATCAAATTCTAAATTTAAACGTTCTGGAAATGTCCCCATAAGTTCCTTACTGTCCCCACTTTTTGGAAACGTCATAGAAACGTTTCTTCCCCGTCCCCAAAACCGTTCCCGTCCCAAAAACGTTTCGGGTACGTGAGACGTCACTCAACCAACGTCCCATTCACCATGGCGACAGAGACATCATCGAGACTTATCTATAATTGCGAAGAAAGCCAATTTGTAGATAGACTTAAACAACAAACACGAAGCAAAATAAAAGAAGCTCTAACCTCAAAATTTTTTTAAATCATAAAAAGAAAAACCAATCCTTCACGTACATTAAGCTACCAGTGGGAATCATAAGTGGGTGATGTACTGTTGTGGGATCCTGTCTGCACTCACAATAAAAGAAAGAATGTGAAAACATGAGTATACAATAAACATAAAAATTTAAAACTTTAATGGATAAGGATGATCTGTGTTTTACCTTATATAATGTATCCAAGATAAGAAGATCCAAATGTCCACCATCACGTTTCGATATAACTGTATGATCCAAAAGCAATAAAGTCTGAAATATTTTCTTTGAAAGTATCTACACATACACTAAGCAATTTTTTACACTTACCATACTCGGTGCTTCGAGGAAAGGGTAATACATCAGATATATATATGCCATTCTTGATTTTTCTCCAAAAAGGAAACCGAGACGGACATTGTCGAGTCCATGCTTCATTTAAGGAACAAAGAAGATTGAGTCCTCCACATAGATTAGCAGGGATTGTCTAAACTCAAAACTACAGCTTCAGAGTCTAAAAAGTGTTCAAAAATTGCAAAGATTATGACCGTAGAGCCAACAGAAACTGTAGGATCTATATCATTAGTAGGACTAAATGGTTACACAAAACTTATATCATCCAAGCAAAGTACTGCATCAGCATGTTCATAAGAACATAATCTGCAATTCACGCATGAATTTAGTCATTACATGCATTCGAGAATTTATTCATAAATTCAAAATTCAAACATAAACATCCAAATCAAACTCAAAAACTCAGTAAAAATTAAATAGCAGGTTTCGTCTATAAATATTATATGGAGAACCGGAGAAAATTCAAACTTCTGAAACTCGTAAATTGGTACTTGTACAATCACAAAGAATTAATCATGAAGAAATGGGTAAACATGTTTTTTGTATTAAATAGTTACCTTATTACGTTGTTAGTAAATATCTGATTCTGGATATGTAAATGATTGTAATAGCTCAATCTCTCCATTCTCGAAAGCTTTCTTCTTTAACAAAGTGCTTCCTCTTCATGTTTCTCTTACCATACTGATCGGTTCAGGGGGCATGTGTTGGAGCGTTATGGTGATTTGGATTGGTGTCTCTACGTTTATGACGACTATGGAAGAGGAAGATGACAAATGACTTTTTTTGTGGGATTTGGGATCGATGGGTGTGCTACAATTTTATTGGGGATAGTTCTGAAAAGGGTGAAAGGAAAGTATGGAGATGGGAGTTAATGATACTTGAAGTGCCAGAAAGATGTTAAGGAAGTGGGATTGAAAGAGCCGTGGCCGGTTACAAAGGTGGTGAGTGTTTGTTCGACTGAGATACTGAGGAGTAGGCCTGGGCGTTCGGGTATCCGTTCGGGTTCGAATCGGGTCTATTCGGATTTCGGATATTTGAGTTTAGAAAAATAAGATCCGTTCGGGTATTTTTTATTTTTGGTTCGGGTTCGATTCGGTTTCACCCGGGTTCGGTTCGGGTTCGGGTACCCACAATATAAAACAAAAAACAAAAAATAATTAAATTCAAATTAAATTTGGTCAAATTTTGACAATTACGATATGTATCTTTAAATATTTCAGTTTATTTTTGAAATTTTAATTATTTTTGTATTAAATTAATTTATCTGTTCAAATTTATAATTGTAATATTGGGTATTTGAATTATTATAAGTATAAATATAACTATATTTTTAAAATATAATTATATTTCGGATATTTCGGGTATCCATTCGGTTTTCGGTTCGGGTCGGATTCGGGTTCGGGTTATCGGATACATAAATTTAAGATCCATTCGGGTATTTTGATAATTTCGATTCGGGTTTGGATCTATTTTTTCGGATCGGATTCCGTTCGGATTTTCGGATCCGGATATTTTACCCAGGCCTACTCTCGTGTCTTGAGTGTTGAGACGTTTACTCTTCGTCAGTGGATTTTCACTGTTATGAATTATGATACACTAGTTGAGCTGCAATATATCCGTG